>PVIW01010765.1:0-41954 GCA_004026585.1 Noctilio leporinus
CTGTGGATTAGGAGGAGAGCACCCCACTGTGGATTAGGAGGAGAGCACCCCACTGTGGATTAGGAGGAGAGCACCCCACTGTGGATTAGGAGGAGAGCACCCCACGGTGGATTAGGAGGAGAGCACCCCACTGTGGATTAGGAGGAGAGCTCCCCACTGTGGATTAGGAGGAGAGCACCCCACTGGGGCCCTTTGGAGACAGGAGAAGCCTGGAATGTGCCAGGCACTTTGGAGCGTTGGTGCGAAGTGTGGTCACGTGTGTCCCTGCCAGGTGGGGACAGAGCCGGAAAGGTCCCTGGAAGTCACCAAGAAGAGGTTCTGACACAACTCAGAAGAACAGATGGTTGAAAATTTTATAAGCTAAATTCCTCCTGTTATCAGAGAGAACAGAAATGACTTGATATTATCCACTGCTGGTAACTCAAGACACTGAGATCTAAGCATATATTGTTTAGAATTTGGTAACTTATCAGAAGAATAAAAACAAAAGGTTAAAAGGCATTTCCTTTGAAGTGGGGGCGGGGGAGTAAGAGGAAGAGCTTTGCTTTTTAAATTTAGGGCCAATCTATACTATTTGAATTTGTAAACTATATGCAGATAATAGTTTTGGAAATATATTTCTAAAAAATTGGTGTTAGCAATAGATGCAAAGAGAGCCCCAATTAAAGAATTGTTTTCCCTGCTGGTGTCATTTGCGAGCTTGGGTCTTTAGCTAATGCTGTATTGATGTGTCCTCTGGGCGTCCCTCCCCTGCAGCTGAGTTCCTGTGCTTTGCGTGACACGCTCCGTCATTCTAAATGAACGTGTGCACTTAACAGCACTCTTTAAGCCTTAATAAATATTGTATCAACATTAGCAGGGATGGCATGGAGAGAAATGGGAGCTCATGAGAGATGGACTTATCTTGTCAGGGCCCTTGTGTATATATTTGTCAAGGAGGTGGACACAGAGGGAAAGCATATTTTCACTGACACTGGGAAAACTCGATGGAGAAACTGATAGCATCCTTATGTTTCCTTGGGAATGGGAACAATGTCAAGGGCTCTCTGGGACACCCGGGGCTTCTAGTCCTAGCCCCAAATAAATCTGCCTTAATCTGTGTCTTCTATTTGGTGTGCAGCCCCTGAATGTCCTCAGCAGCATGGTCATTTAAAGGCCACAGTGTCTGGGCACTTCTCAGAGCCTTTCCCACTTGAGGGACTACTAGGACATGCCCCAGTGATGGAACGGGGTGCTCTATGCACCAGGAGCTGGCTCTCCCTGCCCCAGACCTGAGGCTCAGGGCCCCACTTCCCAGTGAAACTCTGCTCGTACCCATCCACTCTCTGTTTCCATTTGTTCTCGGGCAACGATGTGCAGCTAACACATGCCTAGTTCCGAATCTCACTTCTGCTTTGTTGGGTGGCTTCTGGCTTCTTTCCACTGAGCCTGACCCTCCTCTTTCTCAGTGAGTCCCACTTTCCTCTAAATCTCATGTCCCACCCTGAGCCAGATAAGGTGCTGGTGACACGAAAAGAAGTAATGTTCAGCCTTTGTGTCCAAGTAGCTCCCAGGGTGGTGAGGAAATGGGAACTTGTGGGTAGATATCAGGCCAGTAGGAAAGCAAAGCAACATGGGAGGACACGGCTGAGGCAGGCATGTGCCTTAAAACGTTAAGTAGGAATTGGTCAGCCAAAGAAAGGTATTTGAGAAAGAAGGAAGCGTGTCTATAAAGGGCTAAAGGCAAAAATGTGGATACAGCCTTTCGGTCCCTGTGAGTGGGTTTCTAAGATCTGGCTCTAGGGTGGGAGGCTGGGAGGTAAGAGGCTGGAGAGGTGGGCAGATTTCAGGTAGAGGAAAGCGTTGAAAGACATGCTAAGGACTTTGGACCTTGTCCTAAAGCACTGGAGAAATATTTTTGCACATGTGTGGTGGCATCAAACGCTTGGCTCTCTGCTTTTCTTCTTGAAAGTGAGGTCCCAGGTGTGGAATAGAGGAGGCAGACATAGGTCAGAAGATAAAACCAGAAAAGTCAGCAGTTGTGCTGTCACTACAAGAACCAATGATTGGAGGCCAGGGTTGAATCTTTACAGGCGCTTTATTCAGATATCTGGTGCTCTGAGAAGACAGTGAGTTATGAACCCTCAAAAAACATCTTGACATCTCATTCCAAGTGGACCTTTTTATAAGGAGAGGAAAGGGTAGTTAAGAGGTTTGGGGAAAAGGTTATTTGGATAAGAGTTGCTGTCTGGCTGCAAGTTTTCTAGTACCTTCTCTATCTGTTGATCAATAATTCTTTGTCTGCTCCACAGGGTTGCCTAACTGAAACACAATGGCTCATATACCATCTCCATGGGATGCCGATCCCCTGGGGCACAAAGTTTGAATTGCTTGCCAATCTCCTGGGGTCTCAGGGAACCAACAGGGTGGATGAACAGTGGTAGTGAGATGGTTGGAGGATCAGCTGTGGCACCAGCCTGTGGGCTCTGTGAGGGGGGTGCTCAGAAAAGGAAGAATGGCCTCTGCCAGAGCATTTGTCTGGGAGAAAGCTGCCCCTCCAGCTCTCTTCCCGAGGACAGATAACTCAGTCCCTCCCTGTACATCCTTAGTGCCTTTGAAGCAGCTGTCCCAGCTCTGGAACTCAGCGCAGGTGATTTTTGAGTAAGTCCACGAGCCAGCCCTTTAAAAGAAACTGCCTGTGATTTCAGCAGTTTCTGTTTCCTACCATCTCCATCCCCACTGGTTTTTACAGCTAGAAGTTAAGGGGCCTTTTCTTCTTGGCACAGAAACTCTGGGCTGGGTTGCTTAGTATGGGGCTGGGACCTGTCACTTTCCAGGGGAGACTCTTGCAGCTGAGATAACCCTCCCTAGTTTTATCTGCCACCCGTGGACACGAGAGCAGCCTGTTCTGAGCCTTCACAGTGAACTTTCATTTAGCCAGATTGCAGGTAGTTCTGAGTGATGATTGTTCCGTAGCTTAGTTGTACTTTTAATGTGAGACTAGACATCATATTTTATTGTTGGTGAGTGGAATAAGGAGCTACAAGAGTAGAATCTAAGCTTTAACGTTGACGTAGAAAAGTTGGGTTTCTTTTGTGATTGTTAAAACTTGGCTCTGGCCCTCACTGGTGGGGCTCAGTGGATTGAGCCATCAGCCTATGAACCAAAGGGTTGCTGGTTCTATTCCCAGTCAGGGCACAGGCCTGGGCTGCAGGCCAAGCCCCCGGTTGGGGGCATGCAAGAGGCACCCACACATCGATGTTTCTCTCCTTCTCTTTCCCTCTCTCTAAAAATAAATAAATAAACATTTTTACATTCAATCAATAAAACTTGGCTCTGGCATGAGCTCTGCCAAAGATCCACGTGCATTAAGACCATGGCAGTGTTGTTGGAATGCGCCCCTTGTCCCTTGCATTGATTACTCTGGATCTGTACATGGGGCATTGTGATTTATAATAAGAAAACTGTATAGAGTTTGGTCTGCTTCCCCTGGCACAGAGCTCCAAAATGCCATGGAATTTCCTAAGTGATGAGAGCTTAACTATGTTGAATGTTGGTGAGGGCATTTTGGGGAAGCACCTAAGTTTGAGTGCCAGGAAAGCCAATGAGATGCTTAGAGGGTTAGAACTTTCAGTCCCACCACCAGGGAGGGGAGAAGGGCTGGAGTTTGAGTTGAATTGCCAATGGTGAGTGAGTTCATGAGTCGTGCCTGTGTGAAGGCGCCTTCATCCAAGTCCAGAAGGAGGGGCTTCCGAGGGTGGCGAACACCTGGAGTTTAGGGCAGGTGGACAGCGCTGATCTTGGAGAGCCTGGGCGGTTGTGTCCTTCCCCGCGCCTTGCTTCATGCATCATTTCATGCAGCTGTTTCTCAGTCCAGTAAGTAAAATGTTTCTCTGAATTCTGTGAGCTCCGATGGCAAATTCATTGAACCCAAGGAGGAGATTGGGAATCTCCAATCACTAGCTGGTGAATTGGAAGCTTGGGTGGTAACCTGGGGTTGCCAGTGGAGTCTGACGTGGGAATGGGGTCCGTCTTGCAGGGCTAAAAGAACTGAACCTTCAACCTGTGGAATCTGATGTTATCTCCTGGTAAACAGTTTCAGAACTGGGTTCAATTGTAGGGCACGCAGCTGGTGTCTGAGAATTGGTTGCTTGTTGTTGGATGTGTGGGAAAACTGCTCCCCAACACACATTGGAATTTGGGTGTAGAACCCCATGGCATGCCTGAGTATTTGTTTCAAACAATTGTGTTGGTTGATAATGTTATTTAATCACATTGTGTATGTGTCTTTTTTTTTTTTTTAATTTCATTATTTTTAGAAAGAGGGGAAGGGAGAGAGGCAGAGAGGGAAAGAGACATCAATGTATGGTTGCGTTTCACCTGCCTCCAGCCACAGACCTGACTGGAGACCTGGTTTGCAACCTGGTTATGTGCCCTGGCTGGGGAATCGAACCTGCGACATTTGGGTTCGCAGGCCGGCGCCCTAACCACTGTGCTACCAGCCAGGGCTGTGTATGTGTCTTGACTCCCAGTTGGCTTTATGAACTTCTGGCGGCTCCTTACCTACAGGGAAGCTCTGGAAATGGGCGTTTTTGATACTCTGCTGTCAGTCATTGAAATTCAACTACCGTGTGCCAGCACATTCAAAAGGGGTGTGATAAAAATGCAAACTCTAAGCTGTTTTCAGTGACTTCACTAAGTAATGATAAACCTAGAGGGGGAAAATAAACACTTTTTTTTTCCCTTAAAACTTCACACAAGGAGAGAAAGCAAAGCTTCCTAAATATCTCAGAAATAGAGCTAGATTAGGAATATGAGAAGCCAAAGGTGGCTGTGATAAATAATGGGGCAGCTGGGAGCACTGAGAGGATATACCTTAATCAGGCTGGGGGGAAAGCGAAGGAAGGAAGTTCCGATCACAGCTCGCCTGAACGGAATCACCTAGCGGCAGGACCGATTCCTGTTAGATGATGGCTGCATTTCCCAGCCCACTTCTTTCTTCCCCTGCAGGAGTCTCCTACCAGCCTAGTCCCTGAACCGGTCCCCACACCGCTTTTCTCTGACCTCCTAGTGAGCTAAGGCAGCCCAGCCTAGGTTTTGCTGCTGTGGCTTCTGTGGCTTGTTCTGCTGTCCCCAGCTTGAATAAACTCCCTCAGTAATAAAAAACGATAAGACTAATGACCCACTCAACAGGTGGTAGCAGATTCAGAAGTGAAGGGAATTCCCCTGGTGTAGCAGTTGGCCTTTTGGGCTCTCTCACTTCCCCTTTCTATCTGCTTCCCCTCCTTGAAGATTTTCCCTCCCTTCCTCCCACCCTGGAGCCATTTCAGTCACTTTCTGGGAGGAAGTTGGCCTGCTGACTGCTGCTTGTCATGGTGATTTCGAATGTAATCTTAGCACAGGGTAGGTGCATTTTCAAGGAATCCTTTTGATGTGAGGGCTTCAGGAAGCCTCTTGGCACTGCTGGCAGGTGTGTGGGCTGGGGTCGCCTTACTGGACATTCATCTGTCCGTACTTGGTCAAACCATACCTGCGAGCCAGCAATTCCGTTCCTGGTGTTTACCTCATGGCTCTTCATGTGGAAAACAGCACAAGAATCAACTGTGTTTTGGGTACCCCCGACTATGAACCTACTTTTCTCCAACCCTGGGTATGGCGGGGGTTCAGAGCAGCCAGCATCACCCCACCACATACCATGAAGGCAACTGCCCTTCCACGCGTCCGCGCTGCCCCATTGCAGGAGGGACAAGGTTATTTTTGGCTTCTTAGCCGGGTGGTTAGCAAGGAGCTGTCCCAGAAGGAAACGTCTAATGTGGCTTCATCCTGAGTGCTCTGTGGCCGGATGGGCTCTGGGAAAGGCAGCTGCTTCTCTGAAGAGAGACCAGCTGCCCTTCGGTCTCAGTGGGCCATGAACTGTCCTTCCTCTGCTCCTGGACAAACACAGCCTGGGGCCTCTTGCCTTGTGCTCTGCCCTGACCTGTGGGTGGAGGAGGACCCCTCTAACATAGCGGTGTGCAGGCCCCCACTCGGGGCCTCCTGTCCCTTCTGCTAGGCCCCCTTAGAGCAAGCTGAGGCCCAGGCGGAAAGTGGGCCAGTTGTGGAAGGGCATCCTGAAAATCTAGTAAGAATGGTGAAGATGAAAATATTGATGATAACAGTGATAATGATTTTGAGGGTCATTTAAAAACTCAAATGAGGGCCCTGGCTGGTGGCTCAATGGATTGAGCACCAGCCTGTGAACCCAAAGGTCGCTGGTTCGATTCCCAGCCGGGGCACATGACCAGGTTGCAAGGCAGGTCTCCAGCCAGGTCTGTAGCTGGAGGCAAGTGAAAAGCAACCATACGTTGATGTTTCTCTCCCTTCCTCCCTCCCTCCCTGCCCTTCTCTCTAAAAATAAGGAATTAAAAAAAAATCAAATGAGGTTACTCAAAAAGAATTCTGTTAGAAGATATACTTATAGCTTCAAATTCATACCCACACCAGGTACTATTTTTGCGGTTTCATCTTTGCACCTCTTAGTGTCCTTTAACAATTCATTTTTGTGGGCACTTTGAGACCAGCAGCCCACGGTGAAATCTTACTTGCCCTGCACACCTCTCGGGTTCTGGGAAGTTCCAGATGACTGGCTGTCAGCTCCATGGACTTCATGCTCGGCCCGGTGGAGTGAGATGAAGACTTAAAACTGAGCCAGTGGGACGCTGGAGGCCGGGCTGGCTGTGCAGATGTTCCAGGACCTGCACAGCCAGGAGGAGGCCGAGGGGCTGGGAGGTGCGGTGGAGGAGTTGCTCCTTCTGCAATGCTGACAGGGAGCTAGTGCGGGGAGGACTCCCTGGATGAGCAGTCTGATGCCACTGCGGAGGGCGGGAGGCTCTCCCCGGTGAGCCAGCAGCCGAACACCCTGTCCCACCACTTCCTGGGGTGATGGGGCCGCTCTGAAGAGAGTGCGGAGCGATGACAGCCAGAGGAAACGGAGGTCACGGTGATGATGGCACAGCTACGGGTGGCGCCTGCCCCTAGCCTGAGCCGACGGTCCGGACTCCAGGCTATAGACAGAGAGGATGTAGTGGAGGGTGGCTGGACCATGGCCCGGAGAAAGAAGCGAGCGCGGCTAGAAATGGTTTGGGCCCTTTTTGGTCAGTTTTCTTGAGGCTTTTTGGGGAGGCTTGTGGACCCTAAGACTGCTGTCCCATGTCCACCCTCTCCCTATTCCCTGTCCAGCTCCCCCCAGGGGAAGAAGAGTCCTAGGGTCCCTGGTCTTGGGGTGGTGGGAGCTTGCTCACCACGCCCCCGTGAGCCATAAGTTAGGATCTGAATGGTGAATGATGGGGCCTGGCTTCCCGCACAGCGCCTTGGGGACAGTCGGTGGGAAGAGGGGAGGCTGAGTGGCTGTGGCTGACGAAGCTGATTGCTGTCTGACAGTGGGCAGGTGGATTTATGAAGGGAGAGGACCGGTAGGACCAGTGCTTACGCTGGGTCAGGAATAATGAGGTGGACATGCAGCTGGAAGAGAGAGTCACTGATGATGTGAATGAAAGTAGCTACGGCACCTCTCCCACTTCCCTGCTACCTTTGTCAAATATTAATTGGCCATGAAGATGTGGTCTTACTTCTGGACTCTCTATTCTGTTCCATTGACCTATGTGTCTGTTTTTATGCCAGTGCCAGCCTGTTTTCATGATAGTGGCCTTGTAGTATAGTTTGATACCAGGTATTGTGAGCCCTCCTGCTTTGTTCTTCTGTCTCAAGATTGCCATCATTCACCGGTCAGCAGCAGCAGCTCTGTGGCCCTGTCCAGAAATGGAAGCTCCCAGAAACACCACCTTCCTGCCGCCCAGCCTTGAGTTCTGCCAGGAAGTCTGACCTTGGCAAGGTGATGAGCTTGGAGGACCTGGAACACGTTTTGTTTCTTCCAGCCTCTTTCCAAACTCTTCGTTCAGTTCGATCCACATCCAGGGACGAAGCTTGAGACCTGAATAAATAATATCTTAATGTCAATCTGTTGCTTGACCTGTGGTAGGCAGCCTCGGAGACACCCTTCTGGGAGCTGAGAGGCAGAGCTGAGAAGGGAATAGTCCCCAGTCCTTTGCACAAACAGATGAATGAAGCACAGCAGACCTCCCAAAGTTCCCGTAAGCCTGAAATAAGCTGTATTTTTCTTTAAAAAAATATATAATGTGAGCCAGCTCTGAGCAGCCATAAACTACAAACTCAAAGCTGTAAACCCATTTTGTGGAGGTGTTGGAACAGTTACTTCTACTCTTCTCTGCTGCTTAGTAATTAGGGCTTCTGTTGAAAGAACACAGGGGTAGGAGCCCCTGTCTGCATTCCCATCAACAGTGCTCGAAGGTTCCCTTTCTTCCACATCTTCACCACACTTGGTGGTTGATTTATTAATGATGGCCATCTTGGCAGGTGTGAGGTGGTATCTCATCGTGGTTTTAATTTGCATCTCTCTGATGGCTAGTCATGCTGAGCAGTTTTTCATGTCTATGGGACATCAGTATGTCCTTCTCAGAGAATTGTCTATTTAGGTCCTTCACCCATTTTTAAATTGGGTTGTTTGACTTCTGGTGTTGAGTCATATAAGCTCTCTCTATATTTTGGAAATTAACCTCTTGTCTGACAGATCATTCATTGACAGATATGTTCTCCCATCTAGTGGGTTCCCTTTTCATTTTGATGATGGTTTTTTTATTTGCGGGAGCTGTTTAATTTGATATAGTCACATTTGTGTATTTTTTCCCCTTTATTTCCTTTGTCCTAGGGTATATATCAGCAACCATATTGCTATGCAAGATACCTGACATTTTACTGCCTATATTTTCCTCTAGGATTTTTATGATATCACAACTTATATTTAATTCTTTTATTCAGTTTTAGTTTATTCTGGTGTATGGTATAAGATTGTGGTCTAGTTTCTTTCTTTTTGCATGTACCAGTCCAGTTCTCCCAACCCTATTTATTGAAGAGATGGTCTTTACTCCATTGTATGCTCTTGCTTCCTTTGTCAAATATTAATTGGCCATAAAGATGTGGTCTTACTTCTGGACTCTTATTCTGTTCCATTGATCTATGTGTCTGTTCCTATGCCAGAACCAGCCTGTTTTCATGATAGTGGCCTTGTAGTATAGTTTGATATCAGGTATTGTGATCCCTCCTATTTTGTTCTTTTTTCTCAAGATTGCTGAAACTGTTCGGGTGTTCTTTTGTTGTTGTTTATTTTTTGTGTATTTTTTTGTTTGTTTGTTTTTTGCTGTTGTTCCATTTAATTTTTTAAAATATTTGTTCTAGATCTATGAAATATGCCATTGGTATTTAAATAGAAATTGTACTGACTTTATAGATTGCTTTGGGTACTATGGACATTTTAATGATGTTAATTCTTCCAATCCATGAACACAGTATATGCTTCTAGTTATTTGTATCTTCTTCCATTTTTTTCTTCAGCGTCCTGTAGTTTTCTGAATACAGGTCTTTTACCACCTTGGTTAAACTTATTCCTAGGTATTTTATTTATTTTATTTTATTTCTGTTACAATAGTAAATAAGATTGTTTTCTTAGATTTTCTTTCTGATAGTTTGTTATTGAGATATAAAAATACCATTGATTTCTGAATATTGACTTTGTATCCCATTACCTTGCTTAATTCATTTATTAGGTCAAGTAGTTTTTTGGTGGAGCCTGTAACATTTGCTATGTACAATATCATGTTGTCTGTGAATAATGACAGTTTTTACTACCTCCTGTCCAAGTTGGATGCCTTTTAGTTCTTATTCTTGTCTGATCGCTGTGGCTAGGACTTCCAGCACTATGTTGAATAAGAGTGGTGAAATCAGGCACCACTGTTGTTCCTGATCTTAAGGGAAATGCTCTTAGTTTTTGCCCATTGAGTATGATGTTGGCTGTAGATTTTTCATATATGGCCTTTATTATGTTGAGGTATGACCCCTTTATTCCCACTTTGCTGAAGGTTTTATCATAAATAGGGGCTGGATTTTATCAAATGCTTTTGCTTTTTCTGCCTCTATTAACATGATCATGTGTTACCTTTCATTTTGTTTATGTGATACATTACATTTAGTGATTTGTGAATATTGTACCAACCTTGTATCCTGGAATAAATCCCATTTGATCATGGTGTATGACCTTTTTAATGTATCGCTGGATCCAGTTTGCTAGTTATTTTGTTGAGGATTTTAGCATCTATGTTCATCAGAAATATTGGCCTATAATTTTCTCTGTTGTGCCTTTACCTGGTTTTAAAATTAGGATAATGCTGGCCTTGTGAAAAGAGTTTGGAAGTCTTCCCTCATCTTGAATTTTTTGGAATAGTTTGAGAAGAAGTGTTAGTCCTTTGAATAATTCGTAAAAATCCACCTTGAAGCTTTCTGGTCCAAGACTTTTGCTTGCTGGGAGTTTTTTTTCTTTTATCCCTGCTTCCATTTCACTAGTTGTTACCAGTCTACTCAGGCTTTTTGTGTGCTGGTGATGAGCGAGGTTAATGTATTTACAATAAGGGTTGGAGACCTCCTCCCACACTTTCTGCACTCACAGGGTATAAGAATCGGGGGAGATCTGGAGCCTCACCATTAGGGGATGCACGGGAGGTCTGGTTTCTAAAAGATCCTGTGTTCCATTCTCGGGTAGGAGGTTGCCTGTGGCCTGAGGTTGCCCGAGGGCTAACGGAAACTTGCCTCTGTGATGTCCCTCAGTGTAGTTACTGCTCCCAACAGGACAGAGACCTCCGATGGCATTGAGCTTACACAGCACATGGTAGGCCTAGTGTACCTGATCTGGAAAACAGAATTTATTAAATTTGGCTTCACTTCTTTTAAAACCTGGCAAACCATTTTGGAAAAGTAGGTAACCATAACCCATCTCAAAGCTTTTGGATGGCTGTCACTAGCGACAGCGAAGAACCAAAATGTTGTATATGGCCTCAGACTTAGCTCAAGGTAATTTTTATAAATGGTCTTTCCATGGCAGAACAAGCAAGTTTATTTATCTGCTAGTTAGTTACGCCTGTATCATCAAGACCAATTGTCAAGTGATGTCTTATGACTTGGTATTCACAGATGAGCCCTGCCACAAATGTATGACATGGCTCTCTCCTTTCCCTTGGGGAATCCACCTGTCATAAGCACTTTCATGTACTTGAACCCTAGGTACTGTGTTACCTAGGACAAGTTACTTAACCTCTCTGAGCCTCAGGCATAAATGACACTATATCAATTCCAGGTTTATAATAGGACATCTCTATGCTCTATTGTGCACTCATCACCTGAAATCTGTAGTCTCTTTGTGTCACTATGTATTTAACCCTCTTCACCCTCTTTGCCTTCCCTCACCCACCCCCTTCCCAGCACCATTCTCAGACTTCCGTTTTAAAATGGTAGCAATCTTTAATAGAACCACTGTAAAGCCTACTTTTTCTCCATTTCTCCCCACAGTCTCAGTCTTTATCTGTGCCAACTCTTTCAAATGCCTTCATTATGTAGCTTGGTGTTTTACAAATTTAGAAATCTAAAATCTCTAGAAGAGCTTAAAAATGTAGAAATTCTAGTAGATTGCAAAAAATGGCTGCAGTATTTCACCTACAGCAATGTGATGGTGCGGCTTTTCCCATGAAGGGGTGGAGTCTCTGTTCCTGCATCTGTGAATCTGGGCTGGACCTGTTATGGTTTTCTTTGGTCAGTAGGCTACAGCAGAAGTGACTGTCCCAGTTCCATGTCTAGGCTTTAAGGGCTGTCCCAACAAAAGCTGTCTTAGGCTGGACAGCCCTGAGGCATGTGGGCAGCTGACTCCAGATGTACCAGTGAGCCCAGCCATGACCAGAAGGATGACCCAGTAAGAGCAGCCCAAATCGACAAACAATGGGATTGTAAACTATAACAAGGTTGTTTAAGTTACTGTGTTTTAGTGTGGTGTTACTCAGCAAAAGCTAATGCATAAATGTTGGAGGTCAAATCTGATGGATTTGGATGGGACCTAAGTATCAGTACATTTAAAAACTTTCTGCATGATTCTAATATATATTCAGAATTGAAGATAATAGCACCTAGTGCTTCACAAGCTGGGTCATAGGTGGGTCTTTGATTTAGATTGAAGTTTACCTAATGAAATGCCTTTCATGCTTAAGATGTTTAAGTTAAAAATGGTAGCACAGTGGATACGGCGCCAGCCTGTGAACCCAAAGGTCACTGGTTTGATTCCCCAGCCAGGGCACATAACCAGGTTGCAAGCCAGGTCTCCAGCCAGGTTTGTGGCTGGAGGCAGGTGTAGGGCAGCCACACATTGATGTTTCTCTGCCTCTCTCTCTTCCTCTATCTCTGGAAAAAATAAATAAAATCTTTAAAAGTAATAATACAATAAAAATTAAGTGTTAGAATTTATTAATAAAATAAAATGAATAAAAGAACTCTTTAATGCATTGACTTATAGACAATAATAAACCAAGTCCTGGCTGGTGTGGTTCAGTGGATTGAGTACCAGACTACAAACGGAAGGTCACAGGTTCCATTCCTGGTCAGGGCACATGCCTAGGTGGCAGGCCAGATCCCTAGTTGAGGGTGTGCAAGGAGCATCCAATTGATGTTTCTCCTGCATGTCGATGTTTCTCTCCTTCTCTTTCTCCCTCCCTTCCCCTCTCTAAAAATCAATAAAATCTTTGAAAAGAAAAAAGTATTTTTTTTAAAAAGAAATAAAATAATGTCTATACTACAGATGAAAATATTTTCAAAATCTTGACAAAAGACAGAAGGGACTTTAAATACAACCAACTCCAATCCAACCTTCTTGGAGAAGCTGAAGCCCAAAACTCAACTCCCTGCTCAAAGCCATGCAACTGATTTGGGGCACCACCTAGAATCCAGATGAGGCCTCCTGGCCCCAAATTTGTTTTTCCTGGTGCTTTTATATGGTGACAATAATGTGATCCTCTTTTTGACTTACCACACATAAGCTCCTATGAAATCTGTACAACGATGATGCTGGGATAGGTTATCTGTAAAGTTTTAATGGGTTAAGAATAAGCAGTCTTACAGAGGCATCCCTATTGGTTTGCGATTATTAACATGAATGCTAGATTCATTGATTACGAAGTGTGCCTTGCATCTTGGCGGTGGTAAGAAGCTGTAATCTTACCAAGCAGAGAAACTTTACTGTTCTTCATAAAACCACAATGGGGTACAGTGGTGGGGAAAGATGCTTCATCCTCTCCATGAAAAGAGAAAAAAGCCAACTGAGCCACAGTCAATGAATGAAAGCAGTTTATTTGACATTAATTGCAGAATATACAGCACTACCATTTAATGATAGGAATAAAAATAGAAAGAATCCAGTGTAAGCAATGTTGCAGACAAAACATCAGGGTGGGAAATCAGCAAGTTGAAAATGTGATTAACATTCAAAGAAATCTTCCAAAGGACTAGGGCTTACCAAGGACTGGGCAGCCCCCTTGCTAATGCTGCGCGATCCTCATTCCCACCGGGATTTCAGGGCAGCCACTGACCATATACCCTGTTGACCATCCCTGGAAAATCTTTCAGCACAGTCTGACTTAACATGTTTGAGATGGGGCAAAATCCGGGTTATAATATGGTTTGGAAATTTAGCTCAAGGTGAAAAGAAAATAAGAATGTGGATTCATTATGATTTTCTTTTCAAAAATAGAAAGAGATGCCCATTTGAGGGATGTGTTTTCCTGATTTTAAATAAGAGAAGTGATGTCAAAGGGACTAACTAGAAAGTGGAAGTTTAAAGCCCTTCCCCCCACTATGATTTTCTTGGAAATAGTACCTGTAAAGGCAAGGAACCAGAACCAGGGGTGTGCATGTGATTCTTTGATCTCCTGTCACCTTGGGGTCTGGAAAGAGAATCTAGCTATGAAAGGTAGCTACATTTCTACGGAAGGGCTGGGTTTCTGGAAGAACCAACCTGGAAGCTGTGTGCCACAACATGGCCTCTCAAGGCAGGTTAACCATTGTGTAGCCATTTTCCCCACAACTTGAGGAGTCTCTCCTTTCCATTTTATAACTTTAAATAGAGCTGGGGCAAATTCTCCTCTCTTCCCCTCTTCCTCATTTCAGTCACCTTTAAAACCATAAAGTAACCCACAGATTGGAAGAAAGGATTCAAGTCCCACAGGCCCGTGAAATGAAAAGGCCTGACTCGATCCAGAGAAGGAAAATCAATGAAAGAATAGACACTGAATGTGAGGTCTCACTTTGGTGGAAGAATGGTCTCTCTACTAAGAATTCATTGACCAAGGAAGAATCTGCAGTACCTGTACTGATAAAATGTTAATTTGGGTAGAAAGATCAGCGTAGAAAGGGAAAAAATGGCCAGGCTCTTTCTCTGTAGTCCAAAGCCACCTTCTTGGAGAAAAGCAAAGGCTGGAGAAAAGAACTAACTGAAATGTTGGTCAATTCCTAACTACCTTTGCCCATGAGATTCCCTGGCATCCTAACCCAAGGGAGAAGAGACAGCAGTGCTGTTGAATTAAGGGGGTGGGGATCAGATCTGGTGACTGGAGATACGGATTGGAAGAGAAACCAGCACCAAGATTATGCCTATATCATCTCAGTCTCTGCCCACAAAGCTTGGGTGTCATCAATTTGTCAGTGTCTTCTTCTTTCAGGAATTCCAGTTGGCCAGGGGTCTTATGACCTGTCATGGTAAGTTTGCTGGTACCGTTTAGACTAGTGTAACCTAAAACAATATAGTAAAGAAAGGAAATAATTTAGCTTCAAGGAAGTATCTGTTAATGATATAATTGCCTAACTGATATTCTTTGAACACTTTCCTTACTACATAGCAGGTTTTCTGTCATAATCTGGAAAAACAAAAACAAAAATTAAAAAAAAACACACAAAACCTCTCCTAGACAATGAACTGACTCAAGCTAAATGCCAAAATTGAGACAAAGCAAGGAAAATCGAAGGAAAAAAAACCCCAAGTTCTATATTTTTTAATAGGTGTTTCAAACAGAGATCAAGTAGGCATCTTGGCTCAGCAACTGTGGTCCAGCCTGTCCCCTAAGTGAGATCCAGAGGATGGGCGGCATGCATGGCCCCTGAGACAGCAGCCAGGCATGACAGGCAGTGGAGTCTCCTCTCCCTTCTTGTATTTTCCCAGATCAAAGACCTGGAAATAGCTAAAATATAAATTAGAAACGAAATAGCAGAAGAACCCATCCATCACTTTCTTTGTTTTCCAGGTAGTCATCTGCACAAATTATAGGTGGAATAGCTAAGCCAGGATGTAGGGGAAGAGTGATAAGGGGACAGTGACTTGGAAGAACCCCTCTTGAACCCTGGGGACCTGGGCCCTTGGCAGTAGTCAGGGTGGAGCAGGACACCTTTGGCAACGGTGCAGCAAGTAAAGCCAACCAGATGGGCCACCCCCAGCCTTGGCTGGTGGAGCTCAGCTGGGGGAAATGAAAGTGCCTGGTGGGCCACGGGAGATTGAGGATTGCTATTTTCTCTTCTTGCCTTTTTGGTAAGAACTGGGACCTGCCATCATGCTGCTATGTGTTCAAGGTCAAGGGATCTCAGACAAGAGTGGAGGTCAAGACGGAGGGGAGAAAGTTTGGACCCAGCTCTCTTTAAAGTGGATTGTTCCAGAGATCTCTTCCTAGCGCCAACATCTACTTTCTAGCCTATGACCTTCCATTTCCCAGGTCAGGCCCACGTTCCCACGGTGAGGGCAGGAGTGAAACCCCGGCAAAGCCGAGGTCAGTTCCACAGTTCTGTGTCTCCAAGGGAAAGGACACCCACGGGCACAAAGCATGGAGTAAAAACCCTTTAATAACAAAATAACATTCACGTTGGAGCTACGTCAGCTGTCTGGAAAACTCAGCTTACACTTGATTCAACAGATCACTTTCCACAAAGTTTAAAAGTAAATGAAAAAAAACAGGACATAAGATGGCATAACAAAATAGACCTCAAGTTTCATAAGACAAGTCTTCTTGGCAAATCCTAGCGGGCCCGACCCGAGCGTTGCTTCTAATGAAAAGGGCTGGACACCTTCATGTCTCAGACACTCCTGTGTACCTGGGATGGAAAATGCGTGTGAACCTTGCAGACACTACAAGGTCTGCATTAGGAGGAATAGAGCGTGGGTTGGTAAGGGTGAGGAGAACTTGACCGAAGCAATCAACTCGGTTTATTGCAGCACACATAAAGCTTTCTGGAAGATTAAACCCTATTACAATCAGGAACTGTCTTACAAAAGCCAACTTAAAATTCTTGTACCCATTCTCATCTTTGGCAGGTTCGCAAGGGGAAAACAAAAACAAGACCATTACGATCTTTTCATAATTACAATCTATAAGGCAAAAAAAAAAAAAATGTTTCTTTGTGTTATTAATGAAAGTGCTCTCCTGGTGTAGCCTCATGGACAGGTAATACGGGCACTGCACTGTTGGAGGTTTCTGATGTTCTGCTTTCTTGCCACTGGGCTGCACTCTTCTATGCAAAGTGTGCTGGGCAATTGATTTGGCTTTATTTTATGTCAAGCATTTTGGTTTGGGAAATAGATATGAAACTTGAGAGTGGGTCTCAGGACCAAACTATAAGACAGCACAAGTTTGCCCCATCCGATGCCACTGAAAAATACTTTTTTGGGATACAGAGGCCTCAGGTAACTGGGGAGGTTAAACCGACATGGTTTTCCTAAACTGGGGTGTGAAGCTTCTCCTACCTACCCTCCTCCAGGATAGATGTAACACTGTCCAGCAGGAAAAAGCTTCAGAGTCCTCTCTGTCTGACTCTACTGGGGAAGAAGCATGGTGTGGCTGCACAGGTGACATTGTGGGGGACGGACATCTAGTTTTGCCCAAATCACTTTAATTGTTGGGGGGTTTGTCTAGAAGCCTAGCTCAAAAACAAAAACCAGCCAAACCAACGAACAAAAAACCCATCAGATAATTATTGATATTGATGTCATTAAAGATTCTACTGGGAATTGACCTGATGACAAAATACTAAACGAAACCAAGAACAATCAAAGTGGCCATTCCCAAGCTGGGATCCAGGAGAGGCCGGAGGGGGATGAGATTCACATCTCCAGGTCCACGGCCAGTTAGGTCTAAGGTCATGGACTTAAAGCCGAACCGGTGCCTTTTCGTGGAGGCTGAACGTGCAGAGTTGAGCTGTTTGTCAACACTTGTTTCCAACTCCCTCTCGCGTAGCGTGAGATGGCTGGGGTCTGAGGACCCCCGCTGTGGACGGCACGCTGGCTACCTCAAACGTGGAAGGACCTTTCCCGTTAAATTCGAACCTGGTTCGAGCGGACTCATTCTGAAAGCCCAAGAGATGTAAAGGGATTTTTTTGAGGTGCGACATCTCCCAGTGAAACCAATGTTACCACCGTCTGAGGCTGAACTGTGTACACTTTCACAGTTTAATGTCCACACGACTGATCCACAACCGCTAACAAATGATTGGCGCCCATGCATAAATAAAGTCCATTGAACCAAAGGGGAAGATCTAGTTCCAAATGAAATGCTGCTATTAAGACCACAATGCATCACACTGCTAAGTTTTTAGCCTCATGCATAAAATTATAGCACTGATTGGCAGTTGCTAATTATAATACTACACTGTTAACACAGAACAATTAATTGTTCAGACCAAGTAGCACAAATGTAGAAAATAATATTTTTTTCCAACAGAGCAAATGAACACAGATTGTTTCTTCAGCAAAATATGAAACTGTAAACTTTGGGCTCATTCTGCAACTTTCCCCAATCCAGAATAAATAAAATCCAAAGGGGAGGAAACAAAAAAAAAAAAAGAACATACATTTTCTTTTTTTTAAGCGCACCTTTTCATCTATTACAAAAGCACAACCTAAAACGTATAAAGCTTTTTTTTTCTTTTTTCTTTTTTTAAATCACAGTTACCAAAAGAAACAGTGAATAATTTATTACATCCGCTATCATAACATTACTCTAAACACTATTATCTATGAGGTATATCTGAGAAAATTCGGTAAGGAATTGCGAGGTCTGCATTGCCGACGTGCCCAGGTTCATATTAAAGCTTTGGAACCGTGAAGAACTAGAAAAGGGGGTGGGGAGGGGGGGGGAGAAGGAAGAGACAGAGAGAGAACCTTTGGTATTAGTACAAATCTTGTTCTTTGCAGGGTTGCGTTGCAAAGCACCACAGTACAATAAGCCCACCAATTTACTGTATGGAGGCCCAGTGGAAGCTGAGGTATTCACAGGAAGGATTTAAAAAAGCACAGAGAGGTCCAGACTGGCTAAATCGTTGCTTTGGTTCAAGCAAGGCACTCGTCCCGTGGTTATGTCACACTTTGCAAGTGAAGCATGAGGCTGAGGGGGGTTGCTGAGAAAGGGTCTGCCAATTCGGGATGTTTTCTGTGTTCAGGCTGCCATCACTCTTTAGGGGTCCCCTGGGGAGGGGACCCCCGTGGTGGTAGGAAGGTGGCATTTGCTTGGGGGGGGAGCACTCTGCTGCAAGGTGATCGGATCTTGGCTGGGCCTCCCAGGGGTTCAGAGAATTCTATTCCCAGTAGGAATCGGGGAAGAAATCCAATGCAATTTGCTGTTTGGAAAGAAGGCCTTACACGTCTGCCATGTTTGGGGGAAGGTGGAGCTTTCAGCTTGTGGGGATGGGAGGGAGCTCTGACCTGTCAGGATGGTGTTTGTCAACTACAGAAAGGGGGTGAGTTTTCTAAAGGCGGTCGATCTGTTTTCTAAATCCTCTACTAGCTACACTGTCGAGGCGCATGCTGATCCGTCTTTTTCCTTCTCAGCCTCGTTGTTTAAATGGCTCCTTTAAAAGCTCAAAGATAACCACATCGTGTGAAATACAAAACATCAGTGCTTAATAGAGCTATACAGAGAGAGAGGAAGGCCTTGGCGCGTGTCTAAAGCCCATTCGGTCAAGCGCTGAGAGTGACTCCTTGGCTAACATACAAGTCACACTAATGAATGGATCTTAATAGGGACTTATTTAATGAAGTCCAAAGAAGACCAATTAACTTCATGAGTAAGATGGGAAGAGAGACGCAACTTTAAGCAATCATTTCTTAAATCGGCTTATCTAGTCCTCTGAAATTTTGGGGTCATCTTTCATTTATGAAAGAATGAATCACTTTGATGTAAGGCTTAATTCTGTCTCATGAATACAGAGGTGAGCTAGAAATGAAATACACATACACACTTAAAGTCAAGAAGAGGAAAAAGCTGAACAGTTGAAATGTCACATGTGCAATTTCTCTGATACTGACCTAAAATATCCATAATAATTACACCCAAGAGACCAGCTCTCTCTTCTCACAGAATGAAAAGTGTACGTGTACCACACTTTGTAATGGGGAAGCTTCAACAGTGACCTTGCTGGATCGATGTGAACATCCAAGGCAAAAACCTCTCTGTGGGCCCTCACCTTTCAAGGCTGGCCATGTCTACAGCCATGAACCATATGTGACTTTCTGTTGAGGTTATAACTAGACTAACACTGAAATTCCTGTGACTGTTTTTACCCACTGAAAATGTGAAGTGTGCCTTGGCTGGTGTGACTCAGTGAATTGAGCTCTGGTCTGTGATCCAGAGGGTCTCCAGTTAGGTTCCCAGTCAGGGCACATGCCTGGGTTGTGGGCCAGGTCCCCAGTTGGGGGTGTGTGAGAAGCAACCACATACTGATGTTTCTCTCCCTCTCTTTTTCCCTCCCTTCCCCTCTCTCTAAAAATAAATAAGTAAAATCTAAAAAATATATATTTTTAAATGTGAGGTAATAAGCCTAAGACCCTACTTGTTGCTGAAGGATGGCCACCTTGTTCTCTGCCCACAGGTGGCCCAGCCCATGGGGCAGCGCTGAGCACTGAGGTGGGAAGCCTTTGCTTACAGGCAGATATTTAACTTGGAAGACCATCTCATTGCTCCAGGCCTCCAGGGTGGTGGACCGAATGACTTCTAAGGCCCTTTCTAGTCTACTGCTCAGCAATGAAAGACCTTCTATGGTCCAGAAATGGGAAATCTTCGCTGTAATAGCTCCAGAGCAGGGCCCAGGTCATGGCTAGGATGGAAGGCCACTTCCAAACAGACTTCTTCACCCACGGGGAATTGGAATTTAAGGAATCCAATCAATGGCAGCATTGGAACTTGCACCCCCCACCTGTGACAGGGACAGTGGCCAAATGAGAGAAACACAGAAAATATCCCTTTCCAAACTGGCAGCCCCTGCTGCTGCACAGAGAATTCTTTCTGTGGGGTATCTGGGCTGTGGCTGTACATACCATGAGTCAGAGAGAGGACTGGAAATTATAAAAGAGCACAAGCAAAATGCAGACCGCACAGAGAAAGAAATCTTTGGTATCTTTGGTGTCTCAACACGATTAAAATTACAAATGGAAAAAGTCAGTGAGGTAGCCTTCTTTGGTTCTCACTAGAAATAGAAAGTTTTTCCTTTTTTTTTTTTTTCTTTTTTCTGCTTTTTTTTTTTCTTTTTTGTTTTGCTGTTTTACACACACACACACACAGAGTTCATTCTTGGAAGCAGCTAGTGTAAGGGTTTCTCTCTTTTTGCTGTTAGGACTTTTTGAAAATGTATTTTTCCAGTTTCTGTAAGGAAGCCCCGAAATCCAGGCTGGTGAAGCGGGGCCTCGGATTATGTTTTCTGAACGCACAGATGCACGCCGGATAGTCACTGCTTGTCCACACACTTTGCTCTGTTGTTCTGACCGCAAACCATAGTGCTCTCTGTTGTTTTTTAAATAAAAATAGAAACTATACAGTGCACCTTTCGCCGATGCCGAATAAGTTAAAATAAATAAGTTACACTATGAAGACTCTGTGGGCCCCAGCATTTACCTGGTGCAGTTTGCCCAGTACCAGGTGGGGCTCTGAACCTAAGTTAAATAATTTAATAATTGTTATTTAAAGTATTCTCCAGGTTAATTCAGCAAGGAAACATAACTCAATTTCTTTTCTTTTTGTAACCTGCATCGTTTTCCCCTGTCTGTAACAGAATTTCACTGCTTTATAAAGCAAACTAATCTTCAAAAGAATTCTAAAAGTGATTTCGCATCACTGATGCACACCACTGGTCTAAATTCTGACAAATCAGCACAAGGAGGAAAATCAAACTAAGGTGGGACAGTTAAATAATTATCAAAATCCTATACCTTTCTGCACTAGAAACTAATTTAAATAAATTAATTACATTAATCGTACTTCACGTGTTGGGTCATAACCCAAAGAGACAAGAAAAAAGTGTATTTTTTACAGTCTTCCTTTTTTGATGGACAAAATGTATTAACCTTTCAACAGTCTAAATGAAAATAAAGCAGGAAATTATAGTCTCTGAAACGTCCTCACGTTCATAAAGACCATTTCAACGTGACAAGCATGGAAAAAAGCCACCACCTGTCCCCTCTAGCTAGTGCGGCTCCCACAATAGCGCGTCACCATTGATTCAACCCTGGAAACCAGAGTCTGCTGTTTCCCTATTCCTTTGCACTTCATTTTGTTATTTTTTTTGCTTTTTTCTTTTTTGTCCCTCTTCAGGTCTTTGGATTTAGCTTTCGTTATGAGAGATCCAGAATAAAGCTATTCAACCGAAGTAATTAAGCTTATGTATCATTCTTACGTACACGATTAAATAATATCCAAGGTTTCTTGAAAGTTGAGTTTATCTTGGATGTGCCCAAGTGAAAGCAGTTCCAAGTGTACACAAGGAAGATGTTGGGATACTCTTTTTTTTTACCTGCACTTCAGTTTTCCATGTTACAATAAATAATGAAAACAATGTACATTGTAGAAGTACCACGTGCATGTGAGATGATCATTTAAAATTTATTTATGGTAACAGATGACAGTATGGAGATGCTTGTGCACACATGTCTGTACATTCTAGACATGCATAGGTAATGTGTGTTGCTATAAGGACATCCATGAGAACACATGTTGAAAGATGCATGTACGTGTGTATGCACACCCAAGCTGACAGACTGACTGAATAGGCTTGAGGCAAACTTATCTACCAAGGTTAATCCTACCTGAAATACCTACTGCAAAAGATGGAGCCAAGTGGAAGACTTCCAGGGAGTGACCCAACCAGCAGCCACGTGTTTTCTCCTGTATACACCGTCTCCACTAAAAAGGGATTAGCTGGCTCATTTGGCATCTGAAAACAGTGAGCATTTCTGGTCCCTGTGGGAGTCCTGCAGTGGCCCTTCGGTCTCCATTATAAGTTTTATGTCTACCTTATGTGAAGCCATGTCTTATTTTAATAATTATTTTTGCATTTGAGAATGCATTCCGGGACTTCCTAAAACCAATAAGCAAACCCTCGCTTTCCCCTGCCCTTGGGCAAAAACAAATCATGGGCAGGAAAGGGGCAGTGGGACATCCATATTTAAAGCCAGTGTCATTAACTTCTGAGATGTATACAAATTCAAGAGCCCTTTCTTCCTGGAGTAAGGGTGTTGTAGCCTTTTTTGATAACGAGAATCTCCTGCTGTTTTAGAGGTGACTTGGTCTTAGCGACGGGCGCAAAATTATTAAGCTATCCAGTCCTACAGGTCAATATCAGACAGTTGTAGGAACCAGGTCTTTCCTTCTCCATCTCCTGGTTCCCACCCACTCCTCCTGGTTGGGGTCACAGGTCTGAATCACACAGCATCATCAGCAACAACAGCAAAAACTCAGCTCGAGCCGTTAGGACTCAGGGCAATTATCTCCTCCGTACTTGTGTCTGGTTCTTGGGGTCAACCTGGACCACGTGTACCAGTTCCTTTTCTCTACTTCCCAATAAGTCCATGCTGGAACCCAGCCTGTTGTTTTTATATTTTAGAAAACAGCTATACAACTTCCTAAAAACCAGAGGTCACTGCAAAGGTATATTGTCATGACACTATACTAATGCTAGTCATACAGACACTTGGATAATCCTCCCAACATTTTCCAAAGTGGGGAAGTGTCATCCCCTGCAGATCCAGGTGGTAGTGATTTTTAAGAATCTGTTCAACTTGAATTTATTGGCATTAATAGGTGGGTACCCAGAAAATAAGGTAAAATAGTTGATTTATATTTGGCTTTGAAACACAGTTTGACTTACAAAAAATGTATGTATATATGCATATGTGTGTGTATCAGATTTACCTTCCTAATTTTTACTTCAGTTTTAAATGAAAATTAATTTACATGCTCTAAATCTGTAATGGCCAACAGCCTGTGGGACGAGAGATGCAGAGGACAGAGGTAGAGAGATCACAAATCTCCAGAATAGCATTGGGCTGGGTCTTTCATGGCTCATTCTCACCGGTACCCTTAAGTGGTACGACCTATACACTGTGTTACATTTTGGAAAGCATTTAATATCCAAGTTGAGTTTTTATTATTGTTGCTGTTTTCCTTTTTTAAAAATATTGGCTCTTCATAAAATTTTTCTGGAATGAAAGACTTATATCCCCAGTACCAAAATCACATTGAAAATAAATTTGAAGCCTATTTACCTAAAGGAATAAAGGAAAGTATTTTCCCACTCCATAGCCTTTAGACTTTTGGTGCCTCAAGAATGTGAATTTTGGTTCAGACCTGTCCCTGCTGTTGTTGATGGCTGAGGCATGCCTAGAATGTTTTCTGGATTGGGAAAACAGATCCTAAACCGTAATAAGACCAATGATTATTTTTCCTGAAATTACTAATTTAAAATAAGATTTAAAAAGACCTGAGGAAACTTATGGATAAAATTCCATTACCTTTCCATTTATAGGGATTTTTTTTCTTTCAGATTTTTAACAAGTTGAAATTCGGTAGGGCTTAAATTTTTAATATATAAATATATAGATACAGGCCTGTATTTATGGATGTAAGTAAATAATTTTTTTGGAAGCAAGCATGTCTCTCAGGTATGACGTTATCTGGTGAAACCCTTATCAAAAGTTCTTGCAGGAAAGTCCTTCCCTTGTTTTACATTACGGTATCTTCCTGGGGTCACCAGGGACAGAGGGTGTAGGTTGAATTTTCAGGTCACCAGGGCAGCCTCTTTTGGTTTAAGCATCTTCAGGGAATGACAGAGACTCCAATGCTGAGATCAGAGCACCAGGGAATCACCAGTCAAACCAAACACGCTTGTTTCCTCAATCTACTCTTGATAAGAACCACCAGTCCCGTTGGCCACAAGTCACAAGGATTCATTTGGAAACATGCAAGTTGGAATTGATTTTTATCAACCAACCTGGAGCCTTCCCCTGCTGAAATATGCTCTAGTTTTGTTTTTGTTTTGGTCGTTTGACAATGGAGACATGGAGTATAAGCCAGGGACAAAGAAACACAGGGAAAAGTCAGGGGATCCCCAGGTGGGACGAATGACAAAAGTCACGGAGAGTCACAGTCTTTCACAGCTCCATGGCTGCTGCCCTTGCAAAGGGAGACCTACATGGCGGAAGTGAGAGGTGGCACAAGGGACAGTGGGGCTCCCATGACTCCAGGATCCTTCCCAAACCCAGCTTCGTGTTTCCTCGCCAGGGCTGACACACCCACCCCACCCCCAACAGCACCTCTGCCTCACCCCAGTCCAGCTGTGGCTGCAAAGTGGTAATTACCACCCCAAGGAAACCTGATCAAACCACTGAGGGAGCTGGACTTCCCCTATGAGAAGTCCCTTTGGTGGATCTACTCACTGAGGAGGATTTGGAGCACCCTGGTGGGACAGGGGCACTCCTGAAGAACGGACTTCTCAGCTGGCCTCATCTCCATAACCAGTGGGAAAGGACCACTGAACCTTCCCAGCAGTTATGTAAGGTGAGCCCCCCACTGGCGCTGGTCCAGTTCTGGGGTGGGTCTGGTGTGTGAACCTCACTTACCACCTTGATCATGGTTGAGGCAAAAATTAGAGATGACTTAAAGTAACTAACAAAACTCATTTCCACCATGGACCCATTTATCAACAGCTGAAATGCGGAAATCTCAAACTTGACTTTCAACCTTTCCCAGTAATTTTCACAGAAATCTGAACACTCTGAGTCATCCACAGTGGCAAATGAACTCAGGGATGGCATGAGCAATGAGCAAACTTCCGAAATGAATTAATAAATGAAGCACTGGACAAAAACAGGACATGCACGGATTTGGACAGCAATAATCTTGGGGTTACCACCAATATCAAGTTGAATCTATGTATGTGTTCATATATTATATATATATCTTTCTTTAGAAATGCAACTTTACAGCTGATTTTTAAAAAGCTAATAGAAAAGTAGAAATTGGCAATTCTTTTTTACGTTACCCCCACCCCTAAATGAAGCCCTGTTAGGATGTAGCAATCGTGAAGACGAGGCTGTAAATTCCTCTATAAACTCTTTGGTTCTGCGTCTTGGGCAAGGATATGCCACCAAGACCCCTAACCCTGACCCTCATACCCCTTCCCTCCCCTGATGATCAGACTGAACACAGAAGGAACCATAAGTCTACGGGCAAAGCAAAGAACATTCAAGTGACAATATTATTCCCCACACTCTGAGGAGCAGAGAAAAGAGGAACCGTTCACTATCCCAACATCTTAAATTTGGAGTTTATGGAACCTTGTGAGAGAGATTCCATGTTGGGGTAGAAATCCATAAAACAAAATTAAAGGGAAAAAAATAAAGTCAGATAAACAACCCTTTCCTTTTGTTGCTCAGAAACAAAATTGATTACCTTTACACAGATCAATGGAGCTATTAGTATGTTAGCCAGGCAAAAGGCGATAATGAACTGAAACAAAAGCTGTGAGAAATCCTCATCTTTGGTATTGTAGCTGTTGAGGTTTCTGTTGCTCTGTTCCGTGTTCTTTTGAAAAACTGCATAGGCACAAATTAAAGACAATCTTCAACTTTTAAGATTACCGCATGAGTTGTCCAATGAAGCAGCAGCCGCTGAGGCTTTTTCCTTATTTTCATTCTTGTCTCAACCCTTCCTTTAAAATCTGCTTCCAAAAAATGTCCCAAGAGGTCTGTTTGAACACAGTGTGTCTCGCTGTTTTCTTTTTTGTTGTTGTTGTTTGTTTGTTGGCGTGCTTCCTTCTTGTGGATGGTGATTTTCATTGATTTACGTATTTATTTACTTATCTTAGTGGGACAGTTTTGTTTGTTGCAGAAGTAGGTGCAGAAAAAGTTTCTTTGGTTTCAATTAAGTAATTCATAAAAAAAGTCAGTCTCAAGTGTCTGTAAAGAAGCATTGCAGCGTTTGGCTTGCTTTGAACACCCCACGGTGCCCACCTGGGGCCATTCACTGGTAAATATGCACATTGTGGCCTCTGCAACCTCCAAGAGTTCTGTGGGTGCTCTCCTGCTCGCTGTTGGGAGGTGACAGCCAGAAACCACAGTAGAGTGGCAAAGCCACTCCCTGGTGTCTTGGCTAGATGTCCTTGGCATAGCCTGTGGTCTCAGCCTGATGGTGAGCCAAATACAAGAGCTGAATGCCGTTCAGAGTTGCAGAGGCTTTCTGATTTCTAAAAGTAATCACAGTATTTTTAGGCTAGAAAATGGCAAGTAATAAATGTCTTTGGTTTGCAGTATTCTGCTTCTTTGGTGTGCTGTGTTTTCTCCAGTTTTATTCCGCTGTTTTGCTAGGATGACTCAACAATGGAAGCGATTTAGGACTAGATGGGTAACATGTACGGTGGTTTGAATTTTTTTTTTTTCCCCTTACAAGAAAACACTGAAAAACGTCCCTATGAACGGGATGGATGAGAGAACCACCCAAATCGGAAAGAGTGAGAATGAGCTACATGGTGGTCGGAATGCACAATTGGAGGAACCAGGTGGCTAAGAACCAAAGGAGGAGACATTAATGATCTAAAAAAATCTAGATCTTTTTAAATGCTGCATTTGCTCCATGCACTGTAACAGTTAAAGTGGCCTCCTGAGTGTGCGTCTGCATTATGTACAAACAGAACTTGTAGCCAACGGCAAAATGTGCTTGAAGTCGTCTTCCCAATGAGTCCCTAATGACGTCACAACCGGTGTCTTGAAAACTCAGATGCGGCAACTGAATCCGAACCCTTCCTTCTCTGCTCATCTGCGTTGTGCTTGAACTGGTGGGTTGTTTCGATGGATCCAAGACCATGTGAGATTTCAAGGAGGTAAAGGAAAGAAAACTGTAAACTGGATCAACTTAAAGCTTTCAAAACCATTCAATGATAAGATGCCTGAGTTGGAAAAAAACAGGTCCCATGGATTGTTTTTAACCTCCATATTTAAAACTTGTGCTCAGTAACTATCACTCCGATGTTCTTTATGTTATGGCTGTGAACTTTGCTATACTGTGGTGTAATGAGGCTAAGCACTTGGAAAGCAAATGAGGTCATTCTGGTTGCTAGATTCTGCTCTTAATACAGCTTCTTGGGAGCCCAAACTCAGGCCGAATTCCTACCTTTACTTCTGGGAACTAGGTCTGCGAGAGGTTGATAGGACCTGAAGTAGGACAGTTGACATGTTAGGCCATCCTGCGCTTGGCTGACACCGCGCTGAAGTGGGCTTGCTCCAGGAAGGCCCCATTTGGGTTTCTGAGATGCTTAGCATGCCCAGAGGACAATGTCCGGTTCAACGAGATTCATTTTCAGCTTGCACTTGGACCGCAGAGCCATTCAAAACAAAACAAAGAAGAACACCTGGCCTATGATTACAGCTAGAAGTTTCTTTTCAAGAGAATTGTGCTTTCGAATCACCAGTGAAGGGCCCCAGCTAAGAATCTGGTGTCTTTTTTCCTTTGTTATTTTCTTCTGGGATCTGCCGTCCTCGGTTGGAGGTGACTGGTGCCCCGCTGACAGTCCCTCCATCATGCTTTGGTACAGGTGCTGGTGGTGGACGAGGAGCCCCCTGTGCCCAGGTCGTCCTGCCACTTCTCCAGGCTGCGGCGCCGGGCGTTCATGAAGAAGTTGCTGACGGTCGTGAGCTCCAGGCCCAGCTGCTGGGAAATGGTGATCTGCATCTCTTTGGACGGGCGCTTGTTCTCCTTGAAGATGGCGAAGAGTGTGCGGCGCTGGAGGTCAGTGAACACCAGGCGGGATTTCTTCTGGGAATTGTTCCTGTCTTTGTTTGGTTCTTGCTCTTTGCGTTTGCACGCTGGAAGGAAGAGAGGAAGGACAGAGTCAGTGCTGGCACTTGAGAAGGTGATCCATTGAACACTTGACCAGGTCGTAAAGCGTTAGACTCTACTGGGCAAATTGCTCAGCTGTCAATAACCAGGCTTCCCAGCTCATCTCCGGGTGACAGGTGGCACGAGTGAGTGGGGAGAGGAACAAGGGAATAGCAGGGTCGCTTTACTGGCTGGTTTGGAACCAATGGCTTTCTCCTTCATCCCACCCCGAATTCCCAGCACAACCTTGTAAGTCGGTATCTCTGAAATCACGTGCTGTCAAGGGAGCATGACTCTGGGTCCCCCGGGGGAGTCTGGTCAGGCACTTCCTCTTTCATAATCATCCTTGAGAATTGTTTACAGCTGATCCGAAATTACTTTTGGGAGTCAAGACTTAAAAGTGCATAATTTTTTCCAAATCAAAGCTTCTACCCACGTGACTCAAAAAATTGTTAACAGAATGAAATGAGAAGTGACAAAAGGATGGTATCATCCCAACCCCAACCCCTTCTTCCAGATGTGTGAAAAACTAAGAGGGAAAGGCTGTGGAAAAAATCAATTTAGCCGATTCTAATTCAACTAGTCTAAAGGGAAGCCTGCCCGAGAAGACCAGAGTTTTCCTCATGGACCAGATGCCAGCCCACTTGGGCAGTGGAACCGGCGACATCAGACCAATGTCCATTTGGGAGGAGATCAGACAGGGGAGATACACCACACAAATGGCCTTGGGCCCACTTGCCAGCCGTGGGACTCCATCCCTCCTGCTTCTCTTTTCTGAGCAGGAGGGAAAGAGGGGTGAGAGGGCAGGGGACCACGCATGTGTGACCACACACACTCCCTTCATTCTGGAGGCTCCGGAACGGGGTCCTGTCCAAAGTGCGGGTGCAGAAGCCCGGAGGCTCCCTGTATAGCCCTCCCATTGTCCTTCCATGCCTGAGCTGCATCTTGGCCTTTTTTCTGACAAACCTCTGCCTACCGGGGTTACCCCTGTAGTACCCTCAGGCTCTCGTGTGGATGATGAATGGTAAACCCCTGTTCTGCCTCTCCAGCCCACCCCCACCCCCTTCCCCTGGGTGCCAGGAGGGTTCTAAGCAGGTTAGTTATCATGACAAGTGCTCCAGAAACTCCCCAGTGTCCGTTTGTCATCTAAGGAGAGCCAGCCAGCTGTCATTCTCAGTGTAGGTACCTCCGAGGCAAACAGGTTTTACTTCCTGTCCCTACTTTTACTTTCAGTACAAGGCCCCTGGCAGGGGACTCAGGAAACGGAGGTCGTTTGATGCCTGCCAACTTGCTTACGCAGAGGCAGGACCTAGAAAAGACCCAGGGTGGCCCCGGGGGGCGCACGTCGCAGGAGAGGGTGCTAGGCCTTGACATTTCCGTGGCCCCATGCTTCTCCAGCGGGTCCTGCCCACCAGGTTGTGCTGAGAGCTGGAGTCCACGTACCCAGTGCAGATGTGCCTTCCACAAGGCTGCCCTTTCAGCAGAACTTCCCAGAGCAAAGGGGAACTCCAGGAACAGGTTTCTAAAAGTAAATACTCAGACCAACAGGTTAAAAAAAAAAAAAAGGCCCAGAATTGCAGGTGTTTAGAGACCATTTGGTCCAATCTTTCAGGCGTAAGAAGCATGATACTCTAAGAGGTCACATGATTTGTCCAACACTGCCCACAGCTGGCCAGTGGTACTCCCTGAGGACCCAGGTTCCCTCCCTTCCGATCCAGTGCAGCTTCTCCATCCCACTTGGCTATCAGAAGGTATCTTTTGGGGCTCGGAGCCTTAGCGTTCAGAATTCCTGGCCCTCTGTTCCGCTGAGGAAGAAGCCTGGCAAAGCAACATGTATGGACTTCTGCTGCACGGCTGCATGCCTGCAAGCAACCCAGGCTAAAAACAAATATGTAACATCTGGCTTAAAATAGCTAAGAGAGCCAGGGGTAGCCTTTCCCTACTTCCCACTCAACCCATCTCCAAGACCTAGAATGGCAAATTTTCTTTCTTTTTGAAATGTTTAAATTAAATTTATTGGGGCTACATTGGTTAATAGGATCATATGGGTTTCAAGTGTACATTTCTATGATAGAAGACCTGTTTGTTGTCCTGTATGCCCACCACCAAAAGTCAAACCAGCTTCCTTCACATATATTAGGTCCCCACCACTCCCCACCACCTCTCCCTCCACCCCCGTCCCTCTGGTAACCACCACACTGCTGTCTGTGTCTATGAGTTTCAGGCTTACATCCCACATATGAGTAAAATCTTATGGTTCTTAGCTTTCTCTGGCCGACTTATTTCAGTTAGCATGATACTCTCAAGATCCATCCATGTTGCCACAAATGGCAGTTTTCCATCTTTTCTTATGGCCAAGTAGTATTTCATGGTACGTATGTACCACATCTTCTTTATCCAATCCTCTATCAAAGGGCACCTTTGGGTCTCCCGTCTTGGCCACCATTATTAATGCTTCATTGAACGTAGTGGTGCACATACCTTTGCAAGTTAATGTTTTTGAGTTGGTACCTAGGAGTGGGATTGCTGGGTTTATGGTACCTCTTTGCTTAACTTTTTGAGGAACTTCCAGGCTGTTTTGCATAGTGGCCGGACCAGCCTACATTTCCACCAGCAGTGAATAAAGGTTCTTCTCCATAGCCTCTCCAGCACTTGTCACTTGTCTTGTTGATAACAGCCATTCTAACAGGTGTGAGGCAGTAGCTTATTGCAGTTTCGGTTTGCATGTCCCTACTAGCTAGTGAGGTTGAACACTTTTTCATATGTCTGCTGGCCAGATGTATGTCTTCTTGGGAGAGATGTCTGTTCAAGTCCCCTGTCCTTTTTTTTTAAAGATTTTTATTTCATTATTTTCAGAAAGAAGGGAAGGGAGAGAGGCATCAATGTATGGTTGCCTTTCACCTGTCTCCATCCACAGACCTGACTGGAGACCTGGTTTGCAACCTTGTTATGTGCCCTGGCTGGGGAATCGAACCTGCGACCTTTGGGTTCACAGGCCGGCACCTTACCCACTGTGCCACCAGCCAGGGCCTCTCTGCCCATTTTTGATTGGATCGTTCAGTGTTGAGTTTTATGAGTTCTTTATATATTTTGGGTATTAACCCTTTGTAGGAGCTGCTGTTTACAAATATTATCTCCCATTTGGTCAATTGCCTTTTTGTTTTGTGGACAGTTTCTTTTGCTGTGCAGAAGCTTTTGAGCTTGGTATAGTCCCATTCATTTATTTTTGCTTGTATTTCCCCTTCTGTTGGGGTCAAATTTATAAAATGTCTTCTAAGACCAAGGTCCATAAGTTTACTACCTATGTTTTCTTCTATATAATTTATTGTATTAGATCTTATATTTGGGCTTTTGATCCTTTTTAATTTTTTTACATGGGGACAAATTGTAATCTAGTTTTATTCTTTTGCATGTGGCTTTCCCATTTCCCCAGCGCCATTTATTGAAGAGGCTTTCTTTTCTCCCTTGTGTGCTTTTGGCTCCTTTGTCAAAAATGACTTTCTAACATTTTTAAAATTGATTTTTAGAGAGAGAGAGAAATACCACTTTTTTTCCCCACTTACTGATGCATTCACTGGTTGTTTCTTATATGAGCCCTGACTAGGATGGAACCTGTAATTCTGGTGTATTGGGACATCGCTGTAACCAACTGAGCTAGCTGGCCAGGGCTGGGTGCACATATGTTGAGAAATGTTCTTGATGTAGTGCCCCCTTTATCATGATAAAATGTCTATCTTTGTCTCTTGTTACCTTTGTTATCTTGAAAGCTATTGTGTCAGATATAACTATGGTCACACCTGATGTTCTGTGGATGCCATGTACTTGGAGAAACCCCAATAAATCATAAAATAAAATAAAAACTACAATGAGATATCACCTCGTACTTGTTAGGATGGCTATCATTTAAAAAAGAGAGAAAGAAAGAGATGCTGTTAATGTAATGACAGCCCTGTGGATGTTGGGAATGACGTTAGTCACACAGGGCTGTTGGCCAACCCTTTGTTCAGACAATATCATGTTCTTGTGCTTTTAGTTTTAATTGTGTTCCATGTAAGCTGGAGTGTGTCTTCAGTAATTTTTCTTTTCATAAAAACTACATAGATATACTTTCTGAGTCATTATAGAATTGAGACTACAGTTTTGGAGTCACTGTGGAATTGAGGCTGTTTTCCTATATGAACTACCGCCTGAAAACCACATAAATTCGGGCATTACAACTGCAGTACTAGTTTTGCTTTTAATTTCCTCCAATATTATTTATTCCTCATTTTCCTGGGAGTTTTAAAATCTTTTTCATCTCTCTTTTTTTTTAAATTATTTACAGAGTTCTGCCTTCTTCTTCTTTTTTAAGATTTTATTTATTATTTTCAGAGAGAAGGGCAGGGAGGGAGGAAGAAAGGGAGAGAAGCATCAATGTATGGTTGCCTTTCACTTGCCTCCAGATAAGGATCTGGCTGGAGAGCTGGCCTGCAACCTGGTTATGAGCCCTGAATGGGGAATCAACCTGTGACCTTTGGGTTTGCAGACCTACTCCAATCCACTGAGCCACATCAGCCAGGTGCTTCCTTCTTAGCCATTTTCTGTTTGTTTCATAGAAGCCATCTCCTTTTGCATCATGTTGAGACACCAAATGATTCTCTAAAATGTTCTTCACATTTCTATAAGATATTTTCAGATACGTTTCTTCTGATTTCAGAGGATGGTCTCTTTTTCTGTTTCCCAACATTTTTCATGTTTCCTCTGGTCCTGTTTAGTCATTCTCAAATGAGAAAGAACCAGTCAGGACTAACGTGGTCCGGAGGAGGGGTGTGTGTATTCCTTGAGTCCTTCTTTCAGGATGTCCATGCCCTCACCCTCTCAGACCTGCCCTAAATCACCAACTCACATGACTAACCCAGGGTGTAACATCTCCCAAGCTTTCTTGGGTGATTTGGCCTGCTGGACTGCCATGGGTTCATCTCCTTGTTTACTCACAGGTCGCTGACGAACTAGGTACATGGAGCATGTGCTTACATTCCAAACACCCTCCACACCAACGTCTCCTTTAGTCCCTACACTCACCCAGCACACTCAGAAAACTGCACCTCCTAGGGTGTGACCTGTTCCCATTGGGGTCCCTTTCGCACATCCCCCCACCCTTTTTTTTTTGTCCAGTTGTCTGAGAGTTGCAGTTCTCAATTGGTGGGTGGAAAGGTATGGGCAACTCTGGCTGTTTCAAAAGGCATCATTGATCAAGCAAGTCATGGCTGCTTAATTCGAATTTCTGAATGTCTGGAGGACTCAGGTGCTGTTTTTTTTCCAATCCAGTTCCACTGGCCTATGTTTAGGTGGAAATTCAGTCCTACTTTTTAGTTTGGTGAGTTTTATCTTTTAGTCTGGGTTAGCAATTTTCAACCTTTTTCCATCTCATGGCACATATAAATTACCAAGATTCTGCAGCACACCAAAAATAGATAAAAATATTTTTTGCTCATCTGACAAAAATTAGGTATAATCTTGACGCATTCACATTGGACAGCTATCATTATGTTGGCTGTTGTCATTCTTTAAAAATTGGGTAGTCTAAGAGAAAAGAGGTCAGGGCCGTGACTGAATGGTCCGTCAGGTAGTGCGTGCTTAAAAAACCCTTGCGGCACGCGAGTGTGCCTTGGTGCACGGTTGGAAATCGCTGTTCTAGGGTGTCAGAGGAATGGCAGCGTGAGACCCCCTCGGTCTCTTCCCCTGAAACTTCCACAAGCCGACCATATAACTCAACCAAAGATTTCCTGCTCCCCATACAGGCGCACCTGGGAGATCCGCACATTGATGGAAGCGTCTCAGGTGCGCAAGGGACAGCAGCGGAGGTGAGAAGGAGGGAGGCAAGCTGGCAGCAGCTGGCACCTCCGGCAGCTGGGAGGAGAGAGACTTGGTGGGCACCCGTGTAGGGGCGAGCAGTGCAAACTGTGGAGGAACCCAGAAAGCCAGGCAAGGAAACAGCTCAGAGGTTCTGCTGCAGCTGCCCGGTGGCTGGCGCTGCAGACAACGAGAGGAAACGCCGGAGCCCCAACACTCCCCTCCTGTTGCCCCTGGTGTGGGGTTGCACAGCACATTATCTGCAACCCCAAGAACCATTACTATAGAATCACAATTTCCCCTGAGTGCAAAGGGGGCTTTCTGTGGCTGATCCTGGCTGGGGCACACGAGTGGGGCGCCCGTGTGGAGGTCTCAGACTGCCATTACCGAGGGGGCAAAACAAAGAAAGTGGCCAGACTGCCCCCCACAACCCCACCCCCAAGCACTGAGGCTGTCCTGAAGGCCTGGGTGTCAGCTTTGGGAGGTCACAGAGCTAAAATAACTAGTGATTCAGCGCCACCTACTGGAAAATATAAGACCTCTTCAGGCTACTAATACATAGATGCCTGGACTGAAAAGAAACCCTCGAATACTATAAATAACTAAGGCACTGAGGCATCTCAGAAATAAATGAAAACGCTCCGGAAAGCAAACTTGGACACATGGAATATATGATATAAATGACAGAGAATTCAAGATTGCAGTTTTGAAAATAACCAGTGAGGTGGGAAAAAATACAGAAAGGTAATTAATGCACTCAGAAAACAAATTCTTGCACAAATTGAGTACCTTTCCAAAGAGATTGAGACTTTGGAAAATAACCAAACAGACATTCAGGAGATGAAGAATTCAATAAGACAGATCAGGAATGAACTAGCGAGCATAGGGAATAGGGCTGGCCCAGATAGATGAAAGAAAGAATTAGTGGTATCGAAGATAGAAGCCTAGAAATGACACAGAGGCAAGGAGACAGAGAGTCCTGAGCATAAAAAAATAAAAATGAAAGAGCTCTATGAGAACTATTTGACTGATCAAAAAAAGCAATTTAAGAATAATGGGCAAAAAAATATTAAAAAATAAATAAAAGAATAATAGGCATACCAGAAGAAGAAAGGGAGAAGGGAACAGAGAGCCTATACAAATACTGGATGAAAACTTCCCAAACCTATGGAAAGAACTAGATCTTTGAATCCAAGAAGCAAACAGAACACCTAGTTACCTCAATCCAAAGAGGTGTTTTCCAAGACACATTGTATTAAAACTGTCAAAAATAATGACAAAAGATTTTCAAAGCAGCCAGGGAAAAGAAGGAAATGATCTATACCTATAAAGGAAAACCCATTATGTTACCAACAGACTTCTTAGCAGAAACTCTACAAGCCAGAAAAGCATGGGACCAGACAGTCTAACTACTGTACCAGCCAAAAATAATATATCTAGCAAAGTTATCTTTTAAAATGAAGGAAAAATAAAGAATTTTGCAGACATACAGAGGACCTCCACTGCAGGAAATACTCAAGGGAGTTTTTCTACCTGAAACATAAAACATCCATAAGGCTCTGTAAATGTCAATTATATCACACCACTATGTATAAGAACAGCAACAGACTTACAGCATAAACAGGGACAACTTGTGACTATAAACATAAAAGGCGGGGGTAAAGGTCTGAATTTGGAAAGGAGAAGGGAGAACAGATTAATTTTTTAAAAAACTTATATTATATATGGAACTTTTCTTTTTCTTAAACCTAATGGAAATCACACACGAAAACTCCCAAACTGAGACACCTAGTCCAAAAAAGGAACCAGAGGAAAGATGTATGGAATACCACCAAACAAAAACAACAAACAAAAACACAGAGAAAAAGAACTATCTGAGGCATACAACTACCATGAAGCAAAGGATAAAATGGCTATAGAAAATCCTCATACAACAATAATTACCCTCAAAGTAAATGGACTGAATTCACCAATAAAGAGGCACAGAGTAGCAGATTGGCTAAAAAAAAACCCAACCAAATACTGCCTTCAGGAGACACACCTAAGCCACAAATCCAAAGGCAGGTTCAAAGTGAAAGGGTGGAAAATTAATCTCCAAGCAAATAACATCCACAGAAAAGCAGGTGTAGCCATAGTTATATCTAACAAAATATATTTCAAGGTAACAAAGGTAATAAGAAACAAAGATGGACACTTTATAATGGTAAAGAGGACATACATCATGAAGACATGACACTTTCTAAAATATATGCACTCAATCAGGGAAACCAAATATATAAAGCAACTACTCACAGAACTAAAGAGAGAAATAGACCAAAATGCAGTCATAGTTAGGGACCTTAGTACTCCAGTGACAGCACTAGATAGATCATCCAAACAGAAAATCAATAAAGAAATATCATTAGACCCAATTGATATAATTGACATTTACAGAGCCTTTCATCATCAGGTTATACATTCTTTTCTGGTGCACATGGAACATTCTCAAGGACAGACCATATATGGGGTGACAAAACTAGTCTCAACAAATTTAAGAAGACTGAAGTCATACCAAGCATATTCTCCAACCATGTTTTAGAATTAGAAGTCAACTGCAAAACAGAAATAAAGAAATCCACAAACATGTGGAGATTAAACAAAACATTACTAAAAATGACTGGGTCAAAGAAGAAATAAAAGATGAGATCAAAAGATATTTAGAGACAAATGAGAATGACAAAACTCCTGGGATGCAGCAAAAGCCATAATAATCTTATAAAAGATGAACAAAATTGACAAACCCCTGTCTAGAATCACTAAAAGAGAAAGAGAAGACTCATATAAACAAAATCAGAAATGAAAGAAGTTACTACAGATACCAGAGATATAAAAAAAGTTGTACTAGAATACTATGAAAGACTATATGCTACCAAATTCAACAACCTAGAAGCTGTAGGTAAGTTCCTAGAAATATATAACCTTCATAGACTAAATCATGAGGAATTAGAAAATCTAAATAGACCAGTCAGCATTGAGGAAATCGAAATAACTACCAAAAACCTCCCAAAAAAGAAAGGCTTATCACCAGACAGCTTCACTAGTGAATTCTACCAAACATTCCAAGAAGATTTGATACTTCCCCTTCTCAGTCTTCAAAAAAAACTGAAGAGGCAATACTTCCTAATGCATTTTAAGAGACCAACATAACTGATATTAAAACTTGGCAAGGACAACACACATAGAAAGAAAACTACTGACCAATATGTCTGATGAATACAGATGTGAAAGTCCTAAACAAAATATAGCAAATCAAGTAAACAATACATTAAAAAATAATGCATCACAATTGAGTGGGGTTCATTCCAGGGGCACAAGGATGGTCCAACATATGCAAATTGATCAGTATAATATAGGTCATACTAACAAAATGAAGGATAAAATCATATGACCTTATCTATAGATGCTGAAACAGCATTTGATAAGATACTACATTCATTTATGATTAAAACACTCAATATAAAAAGAGTATAATACCCTGGTTTCTCTTCAGATTGTATAAATCTTTCACTTTTTAAAAAGGGTATAGAAGGAAAGTACTCAACATAGTAAAGGCCATAATGACAAACTCTCAAGACCCTCAGTAATACTATAATGGTGTAGTACTGGAAGAATATACAATACACTAGGGGGACAGAACAGACACTTGATTCAGTGACAAGACTGGTATTACAGAACATGAGGGAAGTGTGTTACTTCCAATAATGGAGCTGGGGTAACTGGATAGGCATTGAGTGGGGCTCAATTCTTGGCTGCTACTTCATTTCGTACACACAAAAACTAAGTTCTGTATGTATCACAGATCTTCGTGTGAATGGCAAAAACAATTAAGCTTGTAGAAAATAATATAGAGTCATATTTTCATAATCAGAGGAAAAATTTCTCAAGACTAAAAACATACTGACCCAAAGGTGATATATTAGGGTACATTAAAGTTAAGAACTTTTGTGTTTGAAAAAACATGAATAAGAGAGTAAAAGGGGAAAAAAAGTAAAAGTAAACGGAGAGCCATGGATATTTGCAACACATATGACTGACAAAGGGCCTGAATCTAGAATACATAAAATGTCTTGGAAATCAATAAGAAAGTTAGATATCTTAATGTAAGAACAGGCAGACTTGAACAGGCACTTCACAGAAGAAATTCAAATTCCCAGTAATTATATAAAAAGACACTTAAGCCCTGGCCACATGGCCCAGTTGGTTGGAGCGTCCTACCATGCACCAAAAGGATGCCAGTTCGGTCCCGGCCAGTGCGGCTCAGTGGGCTGGGAGTCGCCCTGAAAGATGACAGGTTTGATTCCCAGTGGGGCATGTGCCTGGCTGCCCGGGTGTGGGAGGCAGCGATGGAGGTTTCTCTCTAATCTTGGTGTTTCTCTTCCTCTTTCCCCCTCCCTCCTCCCTCTCTCTAAAAATAAATCAATAAAATAGTTAAATTATAAATAAATAATGAATGAATGAATAATTAAATTATATATATATACATAAAGATTGCCTGTTTGATTCCCGATCAGGGCAGATGCCTAGACTGCATATCAGAGACAACTAATTGATGTTTCTCTCTCTCTCTTATGGATGTTTCTCTCCCTCCCTCCCTCCCTCTCTCTCTCTCTCTCTCTCTTTTTCCCTCTCATTAAAATCAATGGAAACTGCAAATATGTCCTTGAGTAAGGATTAAAAATAAAAAATTAAAATAAAGATGCTTAAATTTATTAGTAATTCAGGAATTACAAAATTTTCTTTCTTTCTTTCTTTCATTCTTTCTTTTCTTTTTCTTTCTTTCTTTTCTTTCTTTTTTTGAATCTTGATGGTGTTTTATTCAGGTAGTCCATGACCTGGGAAGACAGTGAGTTTGCACCCTAAAAGACTGTCTTAGGAGTCACAAATTTCAAACAACATTACACATTCACCAAAACAGCTTAAATGTAAATAAAGTCTCTCAATCCCAAGTGCTGCCAAAGAAACGAAAATTCCCCTCGGCTGCCTGGGGCCGTGGAAATGGTTACGCCAGGTTGGAAGAATGTTTGGCAGTATCGTGCTATGGTTGAAGATACGCATGCCCCATGACCCAGAAGTTCTCTCTAGAAAGACTGCCCTGTTGCAGATGCTGTCATGGGCTGGCACCCTCAGTTGGCCTTACCCATTGCAATGGGTGCCAGCCCAGTGCCAACTGCCAGCACCTTCACCTGGTTGCCTAAGGCTCCCGCTGGTTGCCACACCCTGCCCTGCTCATGTGCAGGGCAAGCAACGAGGGCTGGGGAACCTCCCGGGAGCTCCCCAAGTCAGTGGATGATGAGAGCTGCTCAGTAAATTCTGCAACATCCTGGTTTTCCAGGTGGAAGAACGCTGAAACGTTTTCCAATTTCCCAGGGTGGAAATGCACTTAATGAAGCAACTATGATTGGGTTTCCTTCCTTCTCTGTTTTTAAAAATTGTTTCTAGAACAGTATCCTTTTAGTATGCAATCTGCTTTTCATTGTGTAAAACCATACATGCCCCAACCAAGGACTTTACCCACAACCAGGCATGTGCCCTGATGGGGAACAGAACCCCTACCCACTTGGTATACTAGATGATGCTCCAGTCAATTGAGCCACACCGGCCAGGACTTTCCTTCTCTCTCATTTCTCCACTCCTTTACCAGTGCTTTTTGGGATTGCCTTTCAGATGGCCTACCTGTACTTGAATTCTTAAGAAATAGGTATTTATGCACCTTAGAACACATGTTCAGGAATGTTGGGAGCAACTCTGTTTTTAACGATACTAAAAACAACCAAAGTGCCTGTCAACAGAAAATGGGTCAACTGGGGCAGGTTAATGTGATGTAATACTATATAGCTATGAAAAAGAGTGAATCGCTACTACTTGCAATGCCATAAAGAGAAAAATAAAGCAAGAGGCAAAGAAATGCACACAGAGTGAATCCATTTATATGAAGTTTAAAAAGCCAACAAAACTAAACTAGCAGTTAGGAGTATTTACTTTGGTGTAAAAACTTTGAAACAAAGCCAAGAGGTGATCATCATAAAAGGCAGAGTATTGTTTACCTCTGTTGTTGAGGGAGGGCTTTTTTTTTTTTTTAATATTTTATTTCATTATTTTTTAGAAGGAGGGGAAGGGAGAGAGGGAGAGAGACATCAATGTATGGTTGCTTTTCACCTGCCTCCAGCCACAGACCTGACTGGAGACCTGGTTTACAACCTGGTTATGTGCCCTGGCTGGGGAATCGAACCTGCAACCTTTGGGTTCGCAGGCCGGCACCTTATCCACTGTGCTACCAGCCAGGGCCTGGGCTTTTTTGATAAGAAAGGGAAACGTAGAGGACTTCTGGCTGGCAATATTCAGTCTGCTTTACGAGAATTAATTAAACAATCCATGTATGTTTCTTGCACTCCCTGTAAGCATGTTTTACAATGCACTTTAAAGACCTATAGCTTTCCTATACACCAAAGATAACCTATCAGAAAATGCAACAGGAAAAATAAAAACCCACAGTAAAACAAGTACCTAGGAATAACTAAACAAACAAAAAAACCTAAATAAAAGCAAAGACTGAAACTATCCTTTTTCTTCCTTACTGAGGATCCAAAGATTTTTTTTCTATTTTCCAGTTTTTTAAATTAAGCATTACAATGTTAACAATAAATAATCTTTTTAAAACAGTGATAAAATACACATAAATTTACCTCCTTAACCACTTATATATTTTTTTTAATTTGAGAGAGAGCGATATCAATTTGTTGTCCTACTTATTTATGCATTCATTGGTTGCTTCCTGTGTGTGCCCTGACCAGGGATCAAACTTAAAACCTTGACATATTGGGATGATACTCTAATCAACTGAGCTACCTGGCCAAGGCCATCTTAACCATTTTTTAAAAAAGATTTTATTTATTCATTTTTTTAGAGAGAAGAGAAGGTAGGGAGAAAGAGAGAGTGAGAAACATCAATGTGTGGTTGTGTCTGGCCTGCAGCCCAGGCATGTACCCTGACTGGGAATCAAACCAAGACTGTTCAGTTCACAGGCCGGCACTCAGTCCACTGAGCCACACCAGCCAGGGCCAGCTTAACCATTTTTAAGTATACAGTCCAATACTGTCAAATATATTCACACTGTTGTGCAGTCAGTATGCAGAACTTTTCCATCTTGTAAAACAGGTAACTCCATATCCATTGAACAACAGCTCTCCATCCCGCTCTCCCCAGCCCCTGGCAAAAACCACCGTTCTACTTTCTGTCTTTACGAATTTGACTACCCTAGATAACTAATACAAGTAAAATCACACAGTATATGCATACTTTTTTGTGACTGGCTTATTTCACTTAGCGTAATGTCTTCACAAGTTTCATCCATGTTGTGGCATGGGCCAGAATTTCCTTCCTTTTAAAGGCTCAATAATAACCCATTTTATGTACATGGCACATTTTGTCGATTCATCTATTGATGAACATTTGGGTTATTTTCACCTTGACTATCTTGAATAATGCCACTCTGGACATGGGTGTGCAAATATCTCTTCGAGATCCTGCTTTCAATTATTTGAAATATATGCCCAGAAGTGGTACTGCTGGGCCATATGGTAATTCTTTCCTAAATATTTTGAGGAACTGCTATATTCTCCTAGCAGCTCCACCATTTTATCTTCCCATCAATCGTGCATTAAGTTTCCAGTTTCCCCACATCCAATAGAATATTTTCTGGATTAAATTAAAAACAACAACAACAAAAACCCTGAATGGGTGTGAGGTCAAATAAACTTTCAGTGAGAAGAACTGGTGTTGGAACTCTGAGAGAACCAGGTTCCCAGGGTCTAGGTAGCCCCTGGCCACACATTTGCTAAAACTGAAGAGGATTGGTTTGCCTTATTCTCTTCCAGGTACAAGTTCCCAGGACAGGTTTCTCTTGGCACTATCCTGTCCTCACCTCGGATCCCAGAAGAGGTTAAAGTGATGTTCACCAGCCCCTACTTCTCCACCCCTACTTCTTTCTCTTTAAAAGCAACCCCCCCCCCC
>PVIW01010766.1:0-41958 GCA_004026585.1 Noctilio leporinus
TCTCCCAACACCATTTGTTGAAGAGACTGTTTTTACTCCATTGGATGTTCCTTCCCCCTTTGTCAAATATGAGTTGACCATAGAGTCCTGGGTTAATTTCTGGGCTCTCTATTCTGTTCCATTGATCTATATGTCTATTCTTATGCCAGTACCATGCTGTTTTGATGACGGTAGCCTTGTAGTATTGTTTGAAGTCCGGTATTGTGATTCCTCCTACCTTGTTCTTCTTTCTCAAGATTGTGGTGGCTATTCGTGGGCGTTTTTGGCTCCATATAAATGTTTGAAGTATTTTTTCTATTTCTGTGAAGTCTGTCATTGGTATTTTAATTGGGATTGCATTGAATATGTAGATTGCTTTGTGTAGTATGGACATTTTAATGATGTTCATTCTTCCCATCCACGAACATGATATATGCTTCCATTTATTTGTGTCTTCCTTGATTTCTTTCTTCATTGTTCTGTAGTTTTCTGAATACAGGTCTTTTACCTCCTTAGTTAAGTTGATTCCTAGGTACTTTATTTTTCTTGTTGCTATGGTAAATGGGATTTGTTTTTTCACTTCTATTTCTGTTGTTTCATTATTGGTATACAAAAATGCTTTTTTGATTTCTGGGTATTGACTTTATACCCAGCTATTTTGCTAAATTTGCTTATTAGGTTGAGTAAGTTTCTGGTGGAGCCCATCGGGTTTTGTATGTACACTATCATATCATCTGCAAATAATGACAGTTTGACTTCCTCCTTTCCAATTTGGATACCTTTGATTCCTTTTTCTTCTCTGATGGCTATAGCTAGAACTTCCAAGACAATGTTGAATAGAAGTGGAGAAAGTGGACAGCCTTGTCTGGTTCCTGATCTTAGGGGGAAAGCTTTCAGTTTTTGTCCATTAAGTATGATGTTGGCTTCAGGCTTCTCATAGATGGCCTTTATGATGTTGAGGTATGCTCCCTCTATTCCCATTTTGCTGAGGGTTTTTATCATAAATGGTTGCTGCACTTTATCAAATGCTTTTTCAGCATCTATTGGTATGATCATATGGTTTTTATCTTTCAATTTGTTGATGTGGTGTATTACATTGATTGATTTACGAATGTTGTACCATCTTTGCATCCCTGGCATGAAGCCCACTTGATCATGGTGTATGATCTTTGTAATATTCTGCTGAATCCGATTGGCCAATATTTTGTTGAGATTGTTGGCATCTATGTTCATCAGAGATATTGGCCTGTAGCTTTCTTTCTTAGTTGGATCTTGCCCTGGTTTTGGGATTAGAATAATATTGGCCTCATAGAAAGAGTTTGGGAGTCTTCCCTCTTCCTGAATTTTTTGGTATAGTTTGAGGAGAATAGGAGTTAGTTCTTCTTTAAATGTTTGATAAAATTCACCTGTGGAGCCATCTGGTCCAGGGCTTTTGTGCTTTGGGAGATTTTGGATGACTTCTTTAATTTCACTAGTTGTTATTGGCCTACTCAGGCTTTCTGCTTTTTCTGGGTTCAGTTTTGGTAGATTATACCTTTCCAGAAATGTGTCCATTTCATCCAGGGTTTCATATTTTTTGTCATAGAGTTGTTTGTAGTAATTTCTTACAATCTTTTGTATTTCTGAGGTATCAGTTGTGATTTCCCCTCTTTCAGTTCTGATTCTGTTTATTTGGGTCCTCTCTCTCTTTTTCTTGATGAGTCTGGATAAGGGCTTGTCAATTTTGTTTATTTTTTCTAAGAACCAGCTCCTGGTCCTATTGATTCTTCGAATTGTAGTTTGAATCTCTGAGTTATTTAGTTCTGCTCTGATCTTGATGATTTCCTTCCTTCTACTTGCTCTGGGCTTTGTTTGTTGTTGCTCCTCTAGTTCTTGCAGCTTTGTGGTTAGGTCGTTTTTTATAAACTTCTTGTAACCTTTTTTGGAAGGCCTGTATTGCTATCAATTTTCCCCTGAGAACTGCCTTTGCTGTATCCCATAGGTTTTGGGCTGTTGTGTGTTCATTGTCATTTGTTTCCAGGAACTTTTTGTTTTCATCTTTGATCTCATTGTTGACCCCTTCATTGCTTAAATGCATGTTATTCAGTCTCTAACTAATGAGTTAGAGAATTTTTGGGTTTTTCCCTTGAATTTGGTTTCTAGTTTCAAGCCATTGTGATCTGAGAAGATACTTTGTATGATTTCAATTTTTCTGTATTTGTGGAGGCATGTCTTGTGACATACCATGTGGTCTATCTTGGAGAATGATCCATGTGCATTTGAAAAGAATGTGTATTTTGCTTCTTTGGGGTAAAAGACTCTGTATACATCAGTTAGGTCCATTTCCTCTAGAGTGTTGTGTAATGCCATAACATCTCTGGGGATTTTTTGTTTGGAAGATCTGTCCATTGTTGATAGTGGGGTATTAAAATCCCCTACTATTAGTGTGTTGCTGTCTATGTCTTTCTTAAAGTCTTCCAAGATTTTCCTTATATATTTCAGAGCTCCTATGTTGGGTGCGTATATGTTGATCAGAATTATTTCTTCTTGATGGATTGTTCCCTTAAGTATTATGAAATGTCCATCTTTGTCCCTTTTTATGGCCTTCATTGTAAAATCTATTTTATCTGAAATCAGTATTGCTACTCCAGCTTTTTTTTCATGTCCATTTGCTTGATATAAAATTTTCCATCCCTTCACTCTCAATCTGTGTCGATCTTTTGTTCTGAGGTGGGTCTCTTGAAGACAACATATATGTGGGTCATGTTGTCTTATCCATTCGGCTACCCTATGTCTTTTGATTGGTGCATTTAATCCATTTACATTTAAGGTTATTAGTGATTGATACTTATTCATATTCAATATTATTTTGTATTAGTTTCAGGTGTACAGCATAGCGGTTAGACAACCATATACTTTACAAAATGTTCCTCACCACATATGTATGTACCATATATAATTGTTACAATATTATTGACTATATTCCCTATGCTATACTTTACATGCCAGTGACTGTTTTGTAACTACCAATCTATGCATCTCAAGCCCTTTACCTTTTCATCTAGTCCCCCTATCCTCTTCCCTTCTGGCAGCCATCAGTCTGTTCTCTACATCTATGAGTCTGTTTATATTTTGTTTGTTTATATTGTTCTTTAGATTCCACATATAAGGGAAATCCTATGGTATTTGTCTTGCTCTGACTGTCTTATTTCCCTTAATCCAATATCCTCTAGGTCTGTCTATGCTGTTATAAATGGTAAGATTTCATTATTTTTTATGGCCAAGTAATATTCTATTGTATGTATATAGTACCACTTTGTATCCAATTGTTTATTATAGATGGTAATTAATACTTGGGTTACTTTCTTAGCTTGGCTGTTGTAAATAACACTGCAATGAATGTAAGGTTGCATATATTCTTTTAAATCAGTGTTTTGGGTTTCTTCAGATATATGAGGTCTGTTCAGAAAGTATTGAGCCAATGTCAATATAATTAAAACTGTTTGTGTGGCTGATACATTTGGGACAGACCTTGTATAGTTATACTTAGAGGTGGAACTGATGGATCAAAAGACAGTTCCATTTTTATTTTCTTTTGAGGAAACTTCACATTGTTTTCCATAGTAGTTGCACCAATTGGTATTCCCATCAACAGTGTAAGAGGGTTCCCTTTTCTCCACATTTTCACCAACGTTTGTTTTTTGGTGATTTATTGATGATAGCCATTCCAAAAGGTGTGAGGGGATCTCTCATTGTGGTTTTAATTTGCATTTCACTGATGATTAGTGATGTTGAGCATTGTTTCATATGTCTATTGGATTAAGTTCTTTTGCCCATTAAAGATTTTTTTTTCAAAGATTTTATTCATTATTTTAAGAGGGAAGGGCAGGGAGGGAGGAAGAAAGGGAGAGTAGCATCAATGTAGGTTACCTTTCACCTGCCTCCAGCCAAGGACTTAGCTGGAGACCTGGCTTGCAGCCTAGTTACATGCCCTGACTGAGGAATTGAACCAGCGACCTTTGGGTTCCCAGGCTGGTGCCAATCCATAGAGCCACACTGGTCAGGGCATATCTTTATTTTTGAGTTGAGCCATTTATTTTGTTAGGATTCAGCTGCTAATTCATAAAGTGTAGAATTAACTTTAAAAACAATTTGTAAAAGTGCTATGCTCTTCCATTGTTAAATCTTGGGATATAACAGGTCCACTTTGGGGATTCACTTTTATTAAGCCAATTATAAAATAATATGATTTAAAACTAATTTCACCCCACATTGAGGATTTGAGTATTACACATAACTCTGATGCATAAGCCCAAAGGAACATATTTCTTATTTACATGTTTCTATTCTCCTTTCTCCCTCCCTCCCTCCATTTCTCTCTCTCCTAAATGCCTTTAGTTCTATTTTGTCACTAAGAGAATATTTCTACACTTTGGCCAAAGGCCAAAGGTGAATGCCAAGTCCATTCAGTCATCTCTTTGAGGATTAATAATGGGGTTTCTACCCAGCATGCCTCAGGTTTGCTGTGTTTAAGCTTTGCCAATGTAAATCTCTGGGCAGCCCAGTGTTGTTTGGAAGAAGACTTAAGAAAAGTTTAATCACTTTGTGGGGTTGACTTTTTTGACAGGTCAGCAGAAAACTGCTTTATTTAATTCATATTAATCTATTTAAGTAAGGCTTTGGCAGCAGGTTTGGGCAACAGCAAATGCAGGGAGTTCTTGGGTGAGCCACTAATAGGTATGTTTATCTCTAGAAAAACATCACATGAATGCATAAAGTAGCCAGTTTTCTAGTTATGTGGACATCAAGTATCAATTGCTACTAGACAAAGTAGGATAGAGAGGGGAAAATTGGGTCCTGGCTTAGGTTCATCATATGACCCTGATCGCCAACAGTAGCAATATCAGCAAAACCATGGCTTCCCTGAAAATCTTTCTGGAACCTTGGAATTGAATTACTGTGCAATAGGGATGAAGGAATAAAACTCGGAGTTTAGGTATAGAATAAATGTTATCAAAAGCTAGAGGTAGAGGAAGGAAATGCCAAAAATTTAAAGATGTCCTGAATGGATATGTGCTCCTGCATGTAATGTCATCTAAGAGAAGGGACAGCTAAATTTGGCCATCTTTTGAAGTCCAAATGGCTTGTATTTCCCAGGAGTGACCTGGCTCTGAAAACCTGGCTCACACTTACCAAAATATTTACATGACCGAGGTAGACACAAGAATGATAATTCATTTATTAATAAAGGAAAATATAACTACTCTGTGGCCTGGGAATACACATGAAAGCATGATTAACATGGTTCTCCTCTGCAGACAAACCTCCGTGAGAAGCTTCACATGATTAGAAACAGTGGAAAAATACAATGAGTTCAGGAATAAAATTTGTATCATCAGCCTGTTCTTTTCCCAAAGTTAACAACTTGGGAAATAGAGTCTTTTTTTTTTCTTTCTTTTTTTTCTTTTTGTTATCCTGGACTAAGAACAAGAGGGCTTTAAATAAACTCAATGTGCCATGGCATCAATTCAGGAATATGTTGATGCTTCCATCTCTTGAGAGGGAGGGTATGCCAGATGGGCCAGGGCAGTCACAGTCTGATGGCCGTGGATTCCAAGATCTAGCTCGGCAATAGAGCAGCTTTGCAATTGGACTGGAATAAGTATAGCAATCTCCGTTTCAATTTATTTGGGTTTTCAGAATTGGTCAAAACCTGTCTTTAAACCCTCTTCCTATTTTATAACTGAGTGCTTCTGGGAACAGCTTTATTCATGATTTAGTTTATCCCACTGTTACTCTCCAGCATCCAACCTTCTCTTTCTTTGACCAGCCAAACGGAACAATTAAGCGGCAATAAAATAGAAGTCACCACCCGTATATTTAAAATTTCCATGGGTGTTACCACAATGGCCTGTCCTCAGAAGAGCAGTATGGCTTTTGGTTGAATATTGTGGAAGGGGGAGGTGTTCCAGAGTGTTTCATCGGTCACTTATTCCTATATTCTTTCTCTGGGGATGAGGAAGCTACTATGGTGGGCTCTGTGATTAGCAAAGGATAGCAATTCTTCTGCTCCTGACTTGTAATTGCAAATAACTACATAATTGATCCAGAGACCCCCGGACCCCCTTACAAGGTTTTCAACGTTCTGCTTTTTTTTTTTTTTTTTTAAGATTTTTTATTTATTTTTGGAGAGAGAGGAAGGGAGAGAGGCAGAGAGGGAGAGAAACATCAATGTATGGTTGCCCTTCACCTGCCTCCAGCCACAGACCTGGCTGGAGACCTGGTTTGCAACCTGGTTATGTTCGCTGGCTGGGAATCGAACCAGTGACCTTTGGGTTTGCAGGCCGACACCTTATCCACTGTGCCACCAGCCAGGGCTCAGCATTCTGCCTTTACCCTGAATCTTCTATACCCTCCCTCTAACCAGTAGACTGCAGTTATATTCTGGGTCCCTAGAAATTAGTGTTAGCTCAGAGCTGGAGTGCAGTACAAATATGTTTGAATGTCACATTGCCTAGTGCAAAGTTATCCCAGTTAATGCTACAGATTTTTGTAGATAGATAATAAGAATAGATAGCATTTAGTGAGCACTTATTATATATCAAGCACTATTCTAATACTTGTTTTTAAATGTTCTAAATTCCAGTATCTCCTTTACCAAGTATCCAAAGGCATTGATATAAAGCACATTTTTCTGGGCCCAGTCAGGGGGTACCTAGAGAGGATGGGCAAGTATTTCTGTTTTGTGAAAGAAAAAGTCCCTTCAAATAAGAAATGGTTCTGCAGGCTGGATAACCAAAAAGAAAACAAAACAGACCCAACACAGAGACCTGGTAAATGTCTGCTATTGTACGTATGTACGGGTCCACCTCATCACTTAACAGCTGCATAGCATTCCACTGATTCAATTTCCTATAGCTTGTTCACTACTCCATCAACATAGTTTTCCTAGTGCTACTTCAACCTATACTTCATAAGTATTTTTATGTCTCTGGACACATGGGTGAAAATTTTTTCTAGTCTTTGTACCAAAAGAAGGGTTTTATTTTCAAGTTTGTTTTTTGCCTCCATGTTGAAGAGGCCAAGTCCACATCTCTTCTCAGTTAAAAGGAGCTTCAGAGTAAATATAGTTATGGACCATGGCTATTCAGATAAAACCCCAATGAATGGTAAATGGAATTCCTCCAAATAAACAAACAAATAAACAAACACAAGCAATAGCAACAAACACTGTCACCAACAATCTTTTCCTAGTAATGAAAAGCAACCTGTATATGGATTTCCAAAAACTGCAAAAGCTTGGATAGATCATTTATATGACCAAGAATTTGAGTAGGTACAATTAAAACTAGAATAGGGCCCTAGCTGGTGGCACAGTGGATAAAACACTGGCCTGTGAACCCAAAGGTCACAGGTTTGATTCCCCAGCCAGGGCACATAACTAGGTTGCAAGCCAGGTCTCCAACCAGGTCTGTAGCTGGAGGCAGGTGAAAGGCAACCATACATTGATATCTCTCTCCCTTTCTCCCTTCTCCTCTCTCTAAAAATAATAAGTAAAATCTTCATTTTTTTTAAACCTAGAAGAGGCTCCAACTTTTAAAAGACAAAGTTTAAAAAGATCTAGTTTTCTAAGTCAAATATATATAGCACATGGTTTTACATCCCCAATGCCCTCACCTCTTTTCCCCAACCCCTAGTTTACAGGAAAACACTGTGTTTATTTTTGACATTTGGGAAAGCTGTTTCAGCCCAGTGTTGATTGATAGCAATAGATACAAGGATTAACAAAAAGATGTGTTCAGTGAGTCACCAGCATAAGAGCTAAAACAGGAAGAATCTCTAGGTAAATCAAGGAGGTCTCAGCATCACCCTATAGGGTTTTGAAGTTGTAATTGAAAGTCAGAAGGGAGAGATATATATTTGCCAAGAAACATCAATGCTTTTGCCTGCTTTCAACCTAGACTGGTGGCATTACCAGGCAGTAGAAGAGGTCTGGAGGTGAGACTATAAAGCTGAAGTCAAAAACCCTATTGAAGAGCCCTGGCTGATGGTATAGTGGATAAGGTGCTGGCCTGTGAACCCCTAGCCAGAGCACATAACCAGGTCTCCAGCCAGGTCTGTAGCTGGAGGCAGGTGAAAGGCAACCATACATTGATGTCTCTCACCCTCTTGGCCTCACTCCCTTCCCTTCACTCTGAGAATACGAAATAAAATCTTTAAACAAAAACCAAACCCTATTGAAGTGGATTTGCTTTAGCTTTTGATCTTTTAAATGCATGGATATTTGTGGGTGAAAAGTTTGGAATGAAAAATGTTAGCATGAAGCGATAGGCCAGTTTTCAACCATATTCAGGCAGGTCTGTCTAATTTTTCAGTAAGGGTCAAAAACCAGAAATTTTCATGTGACTCATATCCCTACTTATATCCTCTTAATATTTTTTAAAGATTTTATTTATTATTTTCAGAGAGAGGGGAAGGAAGTGAGGCAGAGAGGGAGAGAGACATCAAGGTATGGTTGCCTTTCACCTGCCTCTAGCTACAGACCTGACTAGAGACCTGGCTTGCAGCCTGGTTATGTGTGCCCTGGCTGGGAATTGAGCCAGTGACCTTTGGGTTCACAGGCCGTCTCCTTATCCACTGTGCCACCAGCCATGGCTCTCTTAATGATATTTTGCAAGAAAATCAACCTAAAACACAAAAGCCAATCAATAATATTATCTTAATAATGAAAATCAACCTTTATATAGATACCAGAAAACTGACAAAAAAATAGGATAGACAATATTTATTATTGATTTGATATCTCACATTATAATAACACCACAAATATTTTATCATGCTTTCCAGTAAAGGAGCTTCATACAAAATCAACTATGATTTCATCTTAAATAATCCTAGGTTATCTGTTCATGTTGCAATTTAAAATGTTTCTCTAATTTGTTTATGAATCTATACCTTTGGATATTATTGTTGTTAGTATGAGTTAATAAGGACCAAATATGAGGACCAATATGTCTCCTTCAAGTTGCCACTATTTCTTTTCTAATCAAAAATATCTAGAATTCCTCTTCTCATCTAATGTGGGCTCTTGCCTGAGCTTGGCATTTAATTCAGTGGTATGGTCTCTGGTGAACTTATTTATTTGGAGTTACTTGTATAACTTTCTTCTCCATTCACTGACTCTTAGGAAAAAATAAAACACAATGATGTAGCCAAAATATATAGCATGTGCTATGAGATGAATTGTGTCTCTTCAAAAATTCACAATGTTGAAATCCTAACTTCCAGTACCTCAGAATGTGACCATATTTGGAGACAGGGTCTTTATAGAGATAAATTAGTTTAAATAAGCCTATTAGGGTAGGCCCTAGTCCAATGACTGGTGTCCTTGTAAGAGGACATTCAGACAGACAGATGCAGGAGGAAGACAGTCTGGCAAACTAACACAATACAGATCCTTTATTCTTTAGACTTCCCTGCCTGAAACTGTTCACACATTTTAAAATTTATTTGTTCAATACACTTTATATATAAATGAAAGGTCATAAAATAATTGTTTCTCTTTCCAAACTCAACATGGTATGACACATATAATCTTCACTAGATAATATTTTTAAAATGCAATCTATTGTCTCTGTATATGATTTTTATGTCATTTGAACACTATCAAATCCCTGATTCCCTGGAATCCAAGGTTGGTTTTACTGTGTTGTGTATATACTATAGGAACTTCCACTAGCATGAGCATCGGCTTTCTTCAGTCTTTTCTGAGCAACAGAATGGTTCAGTCCTTCTACCCCCACCCCCACTATACTACATGACAGTCACAAGGATAACCTGGAGAATATTAATCTTTTAGAAGTCTGAGAAGAAGAGCAATCATGTGGTGACAGGCATGGAAGGAAAAAAAAGGGGACAGTCTGCACTGCCAAGGAGGTTCAGGCTCTGAAATTCCCTCCTGCCAAGTATATGTTTTCTTTACCTGCCTGCCATTCCAGCCCACACCCAGAGAGCTGTAAGGGATGTTGTCCAGTTGACTCACCCTAACCATTTATGTAAAAACCAAAAGCAGCCTTTTTAAACAAAGTTGAGGCCTGATGGAACAGCAGAATAGTATTACTGTGGAAGTAAGCCATGCCAGCTACAAATGGACAACCACATGTCACCCTGATGAACAAGAAGGAAGATGAACTAATGGAACTAATGATTCAAGGTTATAAAGAAAATAATTCAATGAATAGACTAAAGCAATAAAATAACACTTAAAATATCTTTGCAGAGAGTCAAGTGCTATTATTCATTACAAGAAAAACAAAGATGAAGGGAGGGAAAGGAAGACACTCCCATAAAGATGAGTAATTAGAGAACACAAATTGGTTCTAGAAATTAAAAATCTCATCAGCAAAGTAGATAATATCAAATGCAAGGAATAACAACACAATGAACATTACTGAAGGCTGAATTAATATTCTGGGTAAAATATTTCAAAATCTGGAGAAAAATGACAAAGTGATGGAAAAAATAAAAATTTAAACAATTTTAATGCACAATGTTAAATACTCATTTAATAAGAGTTTCAGGAAAAGAGAGCATAAGAAGTGGAAGACATGAATACTTTTAGTTTAGCCCTCTGTTTCTCAAAACTTACTGATCATCCAGTCACCTGGGAAACTTTTGAAAAGTGCAGATCCATAGTCCCCATTCCAGAAGATGTGGGTTTAATAGGTCCAAGGTGTGGTGTGGGATTCTGTATTCTAAAAAGCTTCTTATTGGGAAATAATTGGCTTAGCCCCTGGACACTGATGACTCAACCCCATTAGCTGTTTGGTCACGTGGGGCTCTGCTCCAGGGGCCTGAGTGCCAATCTAGGACTCACTCCTCATTCTAAACCACAGTGCTGACTCAGTGTGCTGTGCCTGAGGTCATCTGTCTCTCATACGGTCAAAGCCCAAACCACAAAAAATAATATTCGTGGTTACGGCTTTGTTTGAGACTAAACATGTCCTAGATGACAAAGTAACAAAAGATGTAAAACATTTTTGTACTTCTAACTTTATTAGAAACTGGGATCATGCACTTCTACCCCACCAAATGATGTTGGAAGGCTTACATCTCACAACTAGGGTAAAGAGCTTGGCAAGAGTTTGCCAGTCAAGTCGCAGCTGTTCCATTCATGCGAATTTAATTGGAGTTAAAGTATATCAAAAATTAAAGATTTGTCACATATCACAACAAAGAGTTGTCTTATGTGTAGCAAAGACCCTAGAGTTCCCTTTTCATTCTATCAAATTTATTATTAAGAGAGAATGCCTTACATTGACCACATCATCACAGGTCATGTTAAGTAAAGCAGCATCTTCTAGAATCATGTACATGATACAAGCACTGAGCAGTAGGATGAGAATCACACAGGAAATGACCAACCCATAATCCAGTTGGACCAGTAAAGTCCTTATTCATGCTGTGGATGCTTGAATTCACAGCTCTTCTGGCATATTTAAAGGTAAAGAATACAGATTCTATGCAGAGAGCCACCAAGAGAAGGTATACCACCCCTGTAATTGAATGCTGCAATATTAGGTGGTGTGAAACTAAGTCAATTTTTTTTCGACCTCAAAGAGTTATTATGAGAATTAGGAAAGAAAATGAGCATGGGTGAAAATACCCTGTAAATTCCACACACTTAATCAAATGGAAAGCATTTAAGTTAGCATTATTTTTATTATAATACAGATTTCCGAAGGCTCTCTCCTTTCTGCCCTGTTTGAATTTATTTTCTTCTTATGCTCAAATACGATGACATAGATCCATCAAAAACTGTGATTGAATTTCCCTGCAAGGCTCCTTTCCACTCTCCGACTTCCCTCCAATGTGCTTCTTTGCTCCCTTCCTCAGCCTCCTTCAAAAATGACTTCTGACTTCCTTCAGTTTTAAAGAGGAAGAAGAAAAGTACGCAAGTTGAAACATTTGTATAAATCAATTTCATTAGTATCGGGTATCTGTTATGGCTACGCTAAGGCTTACTGTCCCAAGTTTCTGTGGGTCTGTCCAGCTGGTAGCACTTCCCCTAGAAGGTTCAGACAACCAGTCTATTTCTTTGCTACACATAATGGTTAAGTATTTTTCATTCTCATTTTCTAATCAGAAAAGAGGGATAAAATAAAATTTGGCTCCAAGTAAATCTCTTTGTTCAGCTAAGTATGTGTTGGAATTTTCAAAAGATTATACTCCTCTCAGGTCCAATAAGTTAGAGGGAAATTTTGATTACAGTGCCTGGTACTTATGGGGAATGTGATTAAAAACTGATTAAAGGCCTATTGAAAATGCAGTAAAGAAGACTGGCTATAAGTTTAGAAGTTAATAAAAGGCATTACCTCAGTGTTTCTGAGTTTCTTTTGAAAGTAAAGAATGTTTGCTTGAATTGAGGAAATAAAAAAACCAAACTGGATCCTAGTAACCACTCCTAATGATTATATGTCCAGGGGAAGGGAGACCCCAGCACTTGTACTTCAACTTTTACATATTTATGATATTTGTTTATACGTTAACAGGCCAGTATGACACATATTCGTTTTCTCTTTTTTTAAACTGAAGACACACTGAGTACCATCAGTACAATACCAGAATAGAATAATGAGCCTGTTAAAACAAAAGGTAACATTTATTTGATCTTGATTGAGAGTATACTTTATGTAAGTTATCACAAAAGGGCAGGAGCTATGACCTTGATAATTTCATGATAAGTTTTGTGTTAGGTCAACATATTTATTGGCCTATCACCAAAGTAGACATTTTGCATTCGTCCTGTGTAAATTTGTTCTGATATTTATGATTATGTTTGTATTATTGTTAAAAGAAAACTATTAAAATATAGTCTGGTCATACCTTACAGGTAATGAGTAGTCACCTTGGACCTCTTGTAATTTGAGAACTTACATTTGAAAAATGTCTGGAACTGGCAACATTATTGACATGCAGCTCACTTTTTACATTTTCAAAAAATTATCATAAGTGGATTTGATGTCCACAGAAATATGTTAGGGGTTTTTGAACAATAGTACCATGTTGTTTGATATTCCTGTTATTATAAGAGTTTTTTGTGTAGAAACAGTTATAAATACAATATCACAGTTAATTATGAGAAAATAGCAAGTTTATACTATAGTTAAATAAAAAGAAGTGAAGACTAAAATTTAAAATAGACTTTGCCACTTTTTTGACAAAGCTGGCACTTTTGTTCTTTGTTTCTATTTTTATTGTAGAAAAATGTTTCTAGGGAACCTTAAGTGAAACCAAATTAGACATAGAATCACATTTTAGATGTATAGGAGGTAAATATAACTTTTAATTTGTACTTCTAAGAAACAAATCCTAGTCTTCCTTGTATATTATTATTTTTGACATATAATATCCCTTTCTTAGATTCCACACTCTTTGAGAGTTTAATAGATGCAGCCAAATCCTTGACTTCTAAGTATGTTGATATTAGGTATCATCAAACCCAGAGTCAGTCTCCAGTATGTTGGAAGAGAAAAACTCATACCCTATAATGCAAGGCAGGGTAGAATAAATACTTGAGTAATAATATAAGAAAAATTATGGCAAAACCTAAAATAAGAGTAATAGCATAAATTTGGGGGTGGAGGAAGGAAGCAAATTAGGAGACCTTCACAAGAGGAAGAAGCCACACTGAGTCAGAGATCAGTAACATTTCTGCAGATGCAACAGGAGGTGAAGGAAATGCATTTCTAGCCTGCCCATGTTCCTTTCTCTTTTCCCTTCATAGCATGTTGGGCTCCACCTATAAGGATCTTCGCTCCATTCTTCACACCCTCACACTTCTCTCTGATTTTGAATACTTCATTCATTATGCCACATGATAGCATCTTCCCCTTCTTTGTAGTTTCTGAAGATACCAGTTTTTAAAAACTCAACTCAGATGTTATCTCTGTAATAGATGTTTTCCTACTCACACCTCTCCTTGTACCCCCTGGATATCATTGCTCCTTCCCCTGATACCCAGCACAATAAGTTTATTCCTCTTTTATAAACTAATCACACAATACTACACACCTATCAGAATGGCTAAAATGAAAAAAATAATGACAACACTAAATGCTGGCAAGAATTCTGAGAAGCTGATCACTCATGCATGGCTGGTGGGACTGTGAAGTGTTTTCCAGACTTTTCTGGAAAACAGTTTGGCAGTCCCTAAAAACATCCAAATAACATACTACCATATGACCCAGGAATTGCACTCCTGGGCATTTTCCTAGGGCAATTAAAATGTGTGCTCCCACAAAAACCTGTACATGAATGTTCATTGCAGCTTTATTTGGAATAGCCAAAAGCTGGAATCAGCCCAAAGGTCTTCTCAGCAGATGAATGGTTAAATGAATTATCGTAAATACATACCATGAAATATACTCAGCAATAAAAAGGAATAAACTATTGATATAGGTAATAACTTAGATGAATCTCTAGGGTATTATGCTAAGGAAAAGAAAGTCAGTCCCCAAAGGTTATATACTGTGTGATTCCACTTGTGTAACATTTTATAATGGCAAATTTTAGAAATGGTGGCTACCAGAAGTTAAGAATGGGGAGGGGTGGGGAGAGGTGGGTATGATTATAAAAGAGCACCACGACCCTTGTAGTGATGAACTTGTTCAGTCTTTTCAATGTGGTGGTGGGTACAGGAACATAAGCAGTAAAATTCTGAAGAACTATACACACATGCACACCCCCCCCCCAAGTATAACTAAGGAAATCTGAATAAAATGGGTATATTGTGTCAATGTAAATATCTGGTTTGAAATACCATAGTTTTGCAAGGTGTTACCATGGGGGTTGGGGTGGGGGGAAATGGGGCAAAGTGTACAAGAGGCCTCTCTGTACAGGAAGCCTACAACTGCATGAATCTACATACAATGATCTCAATGAATTTTTTTAAACAACCAGCCTAATTACATGGGACTGAAACTGGTTTAAATGGTCATATATTTGAGAAAAATACAGTGACATATTTCTTTGCACTCCTAACCCCTGGTTTGGTGACAGACCTAGTTTGGTGCCTAATACATTATTGCTGAAAGAATTAATTTGGGGGACAAAGGAGAGTGAAGATTCAAAGATGGCTGATGTTTCTATTCTGAAGAATTGGGAAGATGGTGATACCCATAATTAAAATAAGAGACATGAGTACAAGGTACGGATTTGAGTTGTGGTAGGTAAGGTTTCTTTCACTCTCTCACTCTCTTTTCAAGATGTATTAAATTTGAAATTTCAGTGGGATATACAAATGGAAATATGAAGCAGGCACCTTTAAATATTTCCATACTCTCCAGTGTCCTAGTTAAACAACAAATATTCTAGGTTACCTCAATGAATTTCTTTTTTATTGAATTTATTGGGGTGATACTATTTAACAAAATTATATAGGTTACAGGTGTACAATTATATAATATGTCATCTGGATATTGTGTGTTCATCACCCCAAGTCAATTTTTTTTTTCATTATCATTTATTCCTACTTTAGTCTCTCCCCCTTTCCATCTGGTAACCACCATACTGTTGTCTGTGTCTAGGATTTTCACTTTTATATCCCTCATATAAGGGAAATCATATGGTTTTTGGCTTTTTCTGGTTGACTTATTTCACTAAGACATGGAGATAACTAAAGAGCCCTTCAGTAGAGGGTTGAATAAAGAAGATGTGGTACATATATTCAATACATTTCTTGAAAAGAACTTGATTAAACTTTTGTAGTCCATTTTCTAGTCTGTAATGCTAGATACTCAACCTGACAAACCCATAATTAAAATAGAGTTGATTATCACGTTCTGAATAGTCTTCTCATTTTATAGCTATAATCTGTTTATAATTTTGATTCAGAGTTTAAATTATTAATTCTTTGTCAGAAGATTATCAGATGTTTTCCCTTAAACCTACGGAGTTAAGTATTGCTTTTAATTAAAATGGATATAAGAATATTTGATATGAAATTCAATAATACTAGTCAATGTAATGGTTAAGATAAATCCAGTTATAGTTATATATCACATTTAACATCACTTTGTAGGAAACTGTTGACTGTAAATCTAGGGTACAGATTTTAGCATTATAACTATAGAAAGGAATTTCAGTAATCATTTAGTTTTATGATTACAACAATCTCGATAGTAGTATTCTTCTTGACAATCTCTAGGCATTTATATTACATATGCTTCTTCAGCCAGCTATTGAACTTAATCACTGGTGTTCAAAGGAGTTTTTTCTGTGTCCAAATGCACTTCTTCCCTTGGCAGAGACTATGTTGTATTCATCATTGTGCTTCTGCAGTTTCCTATTGTGTTAGGAAACAAGGCTCATATTATGTGTCAATAGCTAAATAAATGCTGTAATTGTATCCCATTTTCTCATGTCTAAGTCTTTAGGGAAAAGAAAAGCATAAAACCTTTTCTGATCATGAACATAATAATCAAGTCAGCCCTTAGTGTTCTCTAAGTTAAGTAACTGGAATTAATTTAACCTTTTCTCATAGAACTTACCGGTAATTTCCTTTCCTAATTAATCATCCTCACTATTCTCCTTTGAATCCACATTAGCCTTCACGTATCCTTTAAAAATTTGTCACCAGTTGGACACTCCATTCCAATAAGGACCCCATTAATTTAAAATATATTAGCTCCATTACTTTGTGACTTATGTACATTATTTATTTGTAACTTGGGCTTTCGTTGTCCACACTACCCTATGACTATTACTGCCACATTGTAAGCTTCTGATGAATGTTTGTTGAATGGCTGAATTGTTTATTATTTGGTCATGTTAATAGATCTTTCTCTTTGAGAAAAAGGTACCAAGCTGTGTTGCTGTCTGGCCCAATATCTACAGATATTTGTGCAAATGGCTCTTTCTGCTTTTACTCTAAAGGCAAAAGAAATATCCACTTGTCAGGAACAGGCTGTCAGAATTACACATTTATGACATCTAACACATTTCTACCAGGCTTGGCTTACCTACCTGATCTAGTCTTCATGATCCCTTCTTAGGAAAAACCTCTTGAGGTTGGGTTCCTGGTAGGCCCATTACATCAAGCCTATGGATATAATTAGGTGAAGCTGAATTCTAGGAGTGAATTCTGTCCTTACTCTGACACCTCGTACCATTTTATAATATCATTTTATCTTTTTTTAAATAAAGGTATTAGATTTTTAATTTACTGGAATGTAGGAATTTTGGTTTACTCACATTGGGCTTTGCACAATGACTTGCACATAGTAGGCACTCAAATATTTGTTGGCTGAAAGGCTGAATAAGTGACATATCTAGTTTATGATGGTTAACTGAAAGTGTCAGATTAAATTTTAGGAATAATAGAAAAAAAAACCCCAAAACATTTATCCATTGATTTAAGCCAGTGTTTTTGTGCCATTGATACAATATATTTGGCAAATATTATTATTTTACCATTCCTGGGTTCTGTTTAATTTATAGTCTATTATTATATCAAGTAGACATTCAGTATTTTCCCAGTGTTTTCTAGACTGGGAGTTGCCCCATTGGGAGATCATGGGTTGTTCTCAGGAAGTCACAGAGACTGCAGCCCCAGCACTCTGCACATTGCTTGGGGAAGAGGCAGTGAACTATGGGTGACCCAGCATCCTCCACCTACTGCCTCCCCTTGGCACTTCCTCCTTTCAGATTTGATGTTATACTGAGAGGAAGACCAGAGCCACTGTAGAATCAGTAAGATGAAAAGTGAACTTATTTTTCTGTGAATGCTTGTTATGAGTCATGGAACACCCAGGGGAGTTCACAGGATGAAAAAGTTTAAGAAGTCCTGAGGTGACCTCAGGCTGATGCTAATTGAATTCCCTTGACAAAGGATCTTAAATAATGTGGGGCAGTTACTGTTTTTAAATGAGTGTAGGGAAAACAATTTTCCCAGGGTGTTTTACTGGAGACCATAAGGTCACTCACATTCTGCAGTTACCAGTCATGTGCAAATCAGTCTTTGGATTAAGGGAGGACTCAATCCAAGGGTTCTGAAATTGGAAGACTTGGATTTGCCCTGTATTTTTCTTTTGAGATGAAAATAGCATGATTTTATTTTACCATCAAAACTAAAACTATATGAAGTAAAACATTCAGTTTTCTATTATGTTTAACAGAAGGAGTTCAGGATAATTTTATATAGCTGCTGTCTATTAACAATTGGCAACAGACAAATTTATGTTTGTTGTGTTCAGGGTCCAGACCTTTACCTCTCTCTGCATTTCACACACCTCACAGAACAACCTCACCTGATTTTACCATCCCCAAGTACAGGGTTTTCTTGGGCCATGTTCAATTTATGCCTCTTCCCTGGGGAAGTAATTGGTAGCCCTTCTGTCATTCTCTATTAGAATCTAGACTGATGGGTATTTTTGAAGTCTAGAATGATAGGTATTTTTGGACATCTCAACCTTGAAATAGCATGGACACTTTTCCCTCACTGTGCCCAATACTGAACTAATTATATCCTCAGCACTCCTTTTCCTATGTTCCTGCTCCCTTGACATGCCTCAGCTCCTGCGATCTCCATGTGCATGTTCCTTCCCTACTGAAGTTCATGACCCTCTACTCTTCTTGAAGTTGTTGCTGATAAATTTTCTGGTTGCTCCTGCTCATTCATTCAGGGTTATGGGTAGCTTCTTGCTTAGAGTCTCTTCCACCTTAGTTCCATGGCCTATCAGAATTACCTCAGTGTCCATGTACATGACTGTGGCAAACACCAGTGGTTACCGTCCCAAAGTCATGTTATTCCCAAATGATTTCTGCTGTTGTTCATGTGGAAACATGCTCAAGTCTAGGAAATGAATCACAATTAGTTTCATTAGAGGTTCTCATTCCTGGTAACCTATTAGAATCTTCTTGAGCATTAAAGAAAAATGCCAGTACTAGGAACCACTTCAGAGATTCTGATATATTTGATCTTAGATGGAGCACAGATTTTGGTGTCAGATGTTGTTGTTTTCTAATATGCTGGTTACTCTGCAGGTCATTTTAATATGCAGCCAGGCATGGCAACCATGGCTCCAAACTCATTGTGGCGATGAAAAAGTCTCTTTTGCCCTTTACTTTTCTTCTTTTTTGGATGCTATCCTATGAGGTTGCTTATAGCTGTTGAATCCATCTGGAAAGTGATTTACCATCTGAAGTGGTAAGTCAACCTTGTGAGGTGGCTGAGTGAAAGAGAGTAAAGATCCTGACCTCTGATGTCACTGTAGATTCTATGAACCAATTGGAACATGGCTAACTCTGGACTGTAAGTTAGGAAAGCAATAAATATTCTTGTTAAGACCACTTTCTTCCAGGTCTTATGTATTTTGCTGAAAGCACACTTGTAATAGAGTATTCCATCTAACTTTCTAGACCATAGGTCAAATGACTTCTTCTATTAAGAGCAAGATGGTGAAGATTTTAATCTTTGTGAACCATATATTGTCTGTTGTAAACACTCAATGCTCTTATTGAAGTACAAAGGAGTCATAGGCAATATGTAAACAAATGAGTGTGACTGTGTTCCAATACAGTGTTAATTATGTTACAGGGTGGGAGAAAGCCAAAATCCCCCACTCTTTGCTGTTTGGGAGTGGGAGATGCAATACTGAAGCACAGCCATTTTTCCTGAGAGAAATACTTTGCATATATCTATGACTGGTAACTGGTGTCTTAGTTATGCAAATAACTGGATAAACCTCTTCCCCAAGAAGATGGTGGCCATGATTGGTCACCCTGCCACTGCGTCATAGGCCACCATCATGGTTTAAAATAGGGCAGCAGCCTTCAATCACTCTTTCCCAAACTGACATGCAGACAGACACCTGATATCTATCTGTCTGTCTGTCTGTCTGTCTCCTAGATGAACTGTTGACAGACAGACATGTCTTTCTCTCCTGGAGGACCTGCAGACAGACATGTAGCCTCTCTCTCTCCTGTAGGACTCCAGACAAACAGGCAGCCTGAGAAACGGGAAAGAACTTACCTATTTTTTTTTTGGTGGGGGGTGCAAAATAGGAGAGAAAGGGAGACACGAAGCTTGCACAGAGACAAGATCCGGGAGTGTGGGCAAGATCCTGCCCTAATTGAGTTTAGCAGCTACTGGGAACTTTAAATTTATAACTGGAATGCTAAGCTGTGAACTGTTGTGTTTCTGAAAAATGGTACCACGTGCTTGACTGCTTTAAAGCTAACCTAATTGGGCAGGACTGTATATTTTGGGGTGTTTTTAAAAGAATTGGGCTTTAAGAGCATAATTGTGTTTTCTTTAATTTAATTTTATTGTTGTATTACATTCATCCCATGTTTCCCCCACTGCTGTCCCATGCTTCACCTTCCGCATCCCCATTCCCACAGTCAATCCCATATGTTGTCCATGTCCATGGGTCATCCATGCTAGTTCCTTGACTAAATTGTTTCCCTTTTTTGCCTCTTTCTCCCCTCCTGCCTTCCCTTTGCACACTGAAAATCTGTTCCTTGTTTCCATGCCTCTGATTCTGTTTTGCTTATTTGTTTTGTTCGTTAGTCTCCTGTACTGGGTAAGATTGTATGGTATTTGTCTTTTGCTGCCTGGCTTATCTCACCAAGCCTAATACTCTCCAGTTCCATCCATGTTGTCACAAAAATTAGGAGATTCTTTTTTCTTTTGCTGTGTAGTAATCCGTGATCCATTTATTCACTGAAGGGCACTTAGGCTGTTTCCAGCACTTGGCTATTGCAAATAGCACTGCTATGAACATAAGGGTGCATAGGTTCTTCTGAATTGATGTTTCAGGGTATAATCCTAGCAGTGGAATCTTTGGGTCAAAAAGCAGTTCCATTTTTAGTTTTTGGATGAAATTCCAAACTGTTTTTCATAGTGGCTGCACCAGTATGCATTCCCACCAACAGTGCACCAGGGTTCCCTTTTCTCACATCCTCACTAGCACTTGTTCTTTGTTGATTTGTTGATAATGGCAATTCTGACAGGCGTGAGATGGTATTTCATTGTGGTTTTAATTTGCATCTCTATGATAGCTAGTGATGTTGAGCACTCTTTCATGTGCCTATGGGCCCTTTGTAAGTCTTCCTCAAAGAAGTGTCTGTTCAGGTCCTTTGCCCATTTTTTAATTGCACTGCCTGTCTCCCTAGTGTTGAGTCACACAAGTTCTTTATATGTATATTTTGGAGATCAAACCATTTTCTGAGGTATCATTGCCAAATATGTTTTCCCATACTGTTGGTTCCCTTTTTATTTTGTTGATGCTTTCTTTAGCTGAGCAGAAACTTCTCAGTTTTATGTATCCCCATTTGTTTATTTGTTCCTTTATTTCCTTTGCCCTTGGAGAAGTATTGGTGAAAATATTGCTGCTTGGAATATCTGAAATTTTTCTTCCTATGTTTTCCTCTAGGACTTTTATGGTGGTATGGCTTATGTTTAAGTTCTTTATCCATCTTGAGTTTATTCTGGTGTATGGTGTAATTTGGTGGTCTAGCTTAATTTTTTTTGGATGTCCCTGTCCAGTTCTCTTCAACATTACTTGTTGAAGAGGCTATTTTCAATCCATTTTATGATCCTTCCCCCTTTGTTGAATATTAATTGACCATAGATTCCTGAGTTTATTTCTGGGCTCTCTGTTCTGTTCCATTGATCTATATGTCTATTCTAATGCTAGTACCTGACTGTTTTGATTACAGTGGCCGTGTAGTATAATTTGATACCTGGTATTGTGATTCCTCCTACTTTCTTCTTCTTTCTCAAGATTGCTGTAGCTATTCATGGTTGTTTTTTGCTCCATATGAATTTTTAAAGTATTTTCCTATATTTGTGAAAAATGTCATTGGTATTTTAATTCGGATTGCACTGAATCTATAGATTGCTTTGGGTAGTATGGATGTTTTAATGATGTTAATTCTTCCCATCCATGAACATGGTATATGCTTCCATATATTTGTATCTTCCTTAATTTCTTTCTTCAGTGTTCTGTAGTTTTCTGAGTATAAGACTTTTACCTCCTGGGTTAAGTTTATCCCTAAGTACTTTATTTTTCATGTTGCTATAGTAAATGGGATTTGTTTTCTAGCTTCTATCTCTGATGTTTCATTGTTGGTATTCAAAAATGCCTTTGACCACTGAATATTGATTTTATATCCAGCTATTTTGCTAAGTTTGCTGGTTAGGTTGAGTAGGTGGAGTCTATTGGGTTTTGTATGTACACTATCATGCAAATAATGACAGTTTTACTTCCTCCTTTCCAGCTTGAATGCCTTTGATTCCTTTTTCTTGTCTGATAGTTATGGCTAGAACTTCCAAAATGATATTGAACTGAAGTGGAGAAAGTAGAGATCCTTGTCTTATTCCTGATCTTAGAGGGAAAGCTTTTAGTTTTTTGCCCATTGAATATGATGTTGGCTGCAGATTTCTCATATGTGACCTTTATTATGTTGACATATGCTACCTCAATTCCATTTTGCTGAGTGTTCTTATCATAAATGGTTGCTGTGCTTTATCAAATGCTTTTTCAGTATCTATTAGTATGATCATATGGTTTTTGTCTTTTAGTTTGTTTATGTGGTGTATTATGTTTATTGATTTGCAAATGTTGTACTATCCTTGCATCCCTGGGGTGAATACCATTTGATCATGGTGTATGATTTTTTAACATATTGCTGGATCCTGTTGGCCAATATTTTGTTGAGAATTTTAGCATCTATGTTCATCAGAGATATTGGCCTATAGTTTTCTTTCTTAGTTGTGTCTTGACCTGGTTTTAGGATTGAAATAATATTGGCCTCATGGAAAGAATTTGGGTGTCTTTCCTCTTCTTGGGTTTTTTGGAATAGGTTAAGAAGAATAGGAGTTAGTTCTTCCCTAAATGTTTGGTAAAATTTGCCTTTGTAGCCATCAGGTCTGGGGCTTTTGTGTGCTGGGAGTATTTTGATTACTGCTTCAATTTCACCAGTTGTTATTGGTCTGTCCAGGCTTTCTGCTTCTTCTGGATTCAGTTTTGGAGATTATATGTTTCCAGAAATTTGTCCATTTCAACCAGGTTGTCAAATGTCTTGTCATACAGATGTATGTAATTTCTTACAATCCTTTGTATTTCTGAGGTATCTGTTGTGATTTCTCTCCTGTTGTTTCTGATTTTGTTAGTTTGTGTCCTCTCTCTTTTTCTCAATGAGTCTAGTTAAAGGCTTGTTGATTTTGTTTATCTTCTCAAAGAATCATCTCCTGGATTTATTGATTCTTTGAATTGTAGTTTTAATCTCTAAATCATTTAATTCTGCTCTGATTTTTATTATTTCCTTCCTTCTACTTGCTCTGGGCTTTGTTTGTTGTTGCTCCTCTAGTCCTTGCATTTTTATGGTTAGGTTATTTGTATAAGCTCCCAGTGAGGACTGCCTACGCTGTGTCCCATAGGTTTTTGGGCTGTTGTGTCTTCATTTTCATTTGTTTCCAGAAACTTTTTTATTTCTTTCCTCTTATTATTTAATAACATGTTATTCAGTCTCCAGAAATGAGAATATTTTTGTTTTTTTCCCTTGATGTTTGTTTCTTGTTTCAAGCCATTGTTTTCTGAGAAGATGCTTGGTATGATTTCAGTTTTCTTGAATTTGTGGAGGCTTGTCTTGTATCCTATCATGTCTACCATGTCTATCTTTGAGAATGTTCCATGTGCATTCAAAAAGAATGCATATTTCGCTTCTTTGGGTGAAAAGTTCTGTATATATCAATTAAGTCAATTTCATTTAGAGTGTTGTTCAGTGCCACAATATCCTTGGTGTTTTTTTTGCTTGGAAGATCTGTCCATTGTAATATTGGTGTATTAAAATCCCCCACTATTAGTGTGTTGCTGTCTGTATTCTTTTTGAAGTCTTCCAAGATTTTTCTTCTATAGTTGGATGCCCCTATGTTGGGTGCATATATGTTTACACGGTTATTATCTTCTTGCTGGATTGTTCCCTTAAGTATTATGAAATGTCCTTCTTTGTCTATTTTTATGGTCTTCATTGTAAAATCTAATTTGTATGAAATAAATATTGCTACCCCAGCCTTTTTCTATGTCCATTTGCTTGAAATATATTTTTACTTCCTTTCACTGTTAGTTTGTGTCAATCTTTGTTTTTAAGGTGGGTTTCTTGAAGACAGTATATATGTGGGTCTTGTTTTCTTATCCATTCAGCTACCCTATGTCTTTTGATTGGTGCATTTAATCTGTGTACATTTAAGGTTATTATTGACATACTTATTCATTGACATTTTTCCCCCTTTGTACCTATGTTCCTGTCTGTCTCTCTCTGTTTCTTTATCTTTTTAAAGCAGACCCTTTAGCATCTCTTGCAATGCTGGTTTGATGGATATGTATTCTTTTAGCCTTCTTTTGTCTAGGAAACTCCTTATTTCAACTTTCACTTTGAATGAGAGCCTTGCTAGGTAGAATATTCTTGGTTGCAGGCCTTTGTTTTTCATTAATTGGAGTATTTTTCCACCATTACCTTCTGGCTTGTAGTGTTTCTGTTTAGAAATCATGCGATAACCTTATTGGAGCTCCCTTATATGTTATTAGCTGTTTCTTGCTGTTTAAGGATTATCTTCTTGTCTTTAAAATTTGCCATTTTAATTATGATGTGTCTTGGAGTAGGTCTCTTTGGGTTCATCTTCATTGGGATCCTCTGTGCTTCCCAAACTTGAGTGATGTTTTCATTCATTAAGTTTTTCAAACAGATTTTCTAATTTTTGTTTTTCTTCTTCTTCTAGTGTTCTGATGATATGGATATTTCTGCATTTTATGTTATCCTGAAGCTCTCTTAAAACCTCTTCATTCTTTTTCAGTCTTTTTTCATTTTGTTGCATTGTCTTGGAATATTTTTCTACACTGTCCTCCAGCTTGCTTATCCAGTCCTCTGCTTCTTCTAGTTTGCTGTTGATTCTTTCTACTGTATTCTTCAATTCAGAAATTGTATTCTTCATTTCCTCCTGGCTCTTATAGTTTCTATGTCTTTTTAAATGCTGGTATAGTTCTCAGTAAGTAGCTTCCCTGTAGTTCTTCATAGTTCCCCTGGAGTTGTTTGTAGTTTTCTTTGAGCTCACTGAGCTCATTAAGCTTCTCTAGCATCATTATTTTGAATTTCATATCTGATAGTTTGCTTGCCTCTATTTCACTTAGCTGTCTTAGCTGGGGATTCCTTTTTTCCTTTCAGTGGTGGACTGTTTCTTTTTATCCCAGTTTTTAGGTGTCTCTTCTTATTTGCTTTTGCTTTTTTGGCTGGGCTTTTTTGAGTTCCTGTCTTTGTGGTGTGATCTTCTGTCATGTAGAGGTGCACTTTTTTTACTTCCCTGATTCACTTCTGGTGACATCAGGTCGTTCCATAGTCTGGGCCTAGTTAGCCTTTTGGAGTCAATCAGGGATCCACTGTCTTTGTCCCCTTCAGCTTTAATCCAATTAAATCTGTGCTCAACTATTAGGTGTAGGTACTGTTGGGTGGGACCGGTTAGTTCAGTTGTAAACCAATCCATCTGTGATCAGTAGTCACCTTAGACACTGCTGGGCAGGGCTAATCAATTTAATTATAATCCAATCAATCTGTGATCAGCTACCAGACTCAAGTGCCACTGAATAGGCCATATTAATTCATATTCATTCAGTTTTAATCCAATCAACAAAATGTAATTAGATTACATCAGGCTTAGGTGTTGCTAGACAGGACAGATTGTTTCAGTTGTAAATCAATGAATCTGTGATCAGCCGCCAGGCTCAGGCACCACTGGGTGAGACAGACTTATTCAGATGCAAACCAATAAATCTATGATCAGTTGCCAGGCTCAGGCCCCTCTGGGTGGGGCAGATTTATTCCAGTGGGCAGGGTTATGAGGTCCCCTCAGGCAGAAGCCACTTGGCACAGCATAGTCACTTGCCGTCTAGGTGATGAATCAGCATTGGGACCCCCTTGGGGGCTCCCTCACTTCTCTCTTCCAATCCACTGATGCCAACTCTCCCCAAACATCTCCAGTCCACTCTTTGCTGGAGCCCAGGGTAAGTGGGTACCAATGTGTTTTTATTTGTGGTCACCTTAATAATTCTTTGTCTCTAGCACTCTCAGACTAGCAAACTCCATGGCCTTCTGCCCTTCTCAGCTGGTTGCTGTTCCACTCCTAGCTGTGTTGCTGTAGGTTGGGAAATCCAGCTCGGGGTCCAAAACCCACCCTTCTCGGGTGGTGTCCCCAGCTTAAGTTAACAACCTAACTAGAACCTAAATTTTTAGTTCTCAAGGAACTAGAAAAAGAAGAAAAAGCAAGCCCAAAGTTAGCAAGTGGGAAGAAATAATAAGGATTAGAGCAGAAATAAATGAAAAGGAGAACAGGAAAACAATAGAAAAGATTAATAAAACCAAAAGCTGATTCTTTGAAAAGATAAACTAAATGGAGAAACCTTTAACTTTTTATTCTGGGGTTGAAGATGGCTACAGAGGCCTGAAAGATAGTGTAAATTAATGAAGCAGCGGAGGACAAACTTTGTTGCTTATTAAACTTGCAAGATATTTTTTCACTTCTACACACACAAAAAAAATGCATTATATTTTAGTTTAGGCAGTCAAGACAGCTAACTGCTATAACAAACAACTCTCAAATATCAGTTCCTTAACACACTGCATTTCTCACTCAGGTTGCCGAGCACAGGAGGGAGCTCTGTTCCATGCTGTCATTCAGGGATGCTGTCTGTTGCACTTGTGGCTCCACCATTCCCCAATCCTCTGCTGATCATTTGCACTTGGCTAGGGAAGGAGGTATAAAGAAAGTACATCCATTTTTAATCCTTTCAATCTATGTGATTATGTCTCTTACTTATGTTCTATTGGTTTAGATCCAAAAGGGCTAGGGAATGTAGGGCCCAGGAAAAGCAGGAGAACACCAGATGCTGGTGAATGCCAGAATTCTTCACCATATGCTTTTTCCATATTTTGAAAATGCCCTACTAGTCAGTATTTTCTTTTCCACTTTTAGGTGGAGATATAATTACAAGAAATATTTCTTGGTTATAGAAAAGCTCCAGTAAAAACATAGTGGTAAATAGTAACTGGCATGCCTCCTAATGATAGGGACAACAATGTGTAGGGATAAGGGCTGTGACGAATAGGAGAATGCATGTCCCACCTAACAGGAGTAGTAGCTATTTAGTGCGGGCTGATTATTACTATGAGAAGATGTAGACTCAATGTGTCCATAGCATCTGATTTTTCAAATGAAGATGAGTCTGGGTTGCATGTGAAATATCCTATTTTCAATATACAGTCTTGTTTATAAAATAAAAATTGCTCGTTTTGGTTTCCTGTAATTTATAAAGTGATTCTCCAGAGATGTAGCATATCAAAAATCTCCTATGTGTGTGTTTGTATTTAGAACAAACTGCACTGTAGGTTATTATATTGTTTCTATTACCGCTTCTTTTTCCTATGTATTGTTCTTGACAGTTTTAAGGTATTAGCCAATACAAATACAAATGTAAGAGCCTGCTCATAGGTATTTGCATTATAACAAAAGATTCTTGAAAACACAAAATCAAAATAATCTAAAGGAGTGAATTTCTAACAATTTTACATAGAATTGCTAAGGATATTTTTCCAGTAGAGCCATTACCCTGTGTGACCTAATTACATTTTGTGGGTGGAATCCAGTTCACCCTCTCGTAAGGTTATATTGGTTGAAGAAAACCTTTAGTTGTATAAGCATTAAGATGCTATAAAAGGTGTCTGCCAGTCTTACCATCTTCTGATGACCTGACTTGGTATACTGATGGCTCTAAAATGACTCAGAATGTCCTCACCACAGTCCTCTCTCCATTGTCCCCCACCAATACTACTTGGCAAGTTTCAGTTCTGTGAGAAGTGTGTGGCATTGTTATGGAGTAAATTATGTCTCTTCAAAATTCGTATGTTGAAATTCTAACCCTCCACTGTGACTGTATTTGGAGACAGGGCCTTTAAGGAAGTAATTAAAGTTAAGTGAGCTCATAGGGTGGGGCCTTCTCTTACAGTGATGGTGCCCTTATAACAAGAGGGAGAGACACCTGAGGTTTTCTCCTTTTGCGTATGTGCAGAGGAAAGACCATGTGAAGACAGAGAAGGTAGCTATCAGGAAGCCAGGGAGAGAGGTTTCACCAGAAACCAACTGTACTGGCACCTTAACCTTGGACTTCTAGCCTCCAGAACTGTGAGAGGACAAATTTCTATTGTTTTAACTACCCATTCTGTGGTATTTTGTTAAGTCAACCCAAGCAGACTAATACAGGCACATATCACTTGTGATCTCAGAGTGTTAATGGGCTCCCATGACTATTTAACTTATTTTGAGAAAGTAATGCATGAATAAATGTTATAACTGAAGTGTTGGCAATCATTTAGGCATTGCAAAGTGAAGATCCACAGGATAGATACGTTTGGTCTACAGAGAAGTTTTTCATAGCCCAGTGCTTTTGAAATGTGAATTTGAGTATTTTTTTAAATAGGCATGCATTCTGCAATTTACCCAGTCTCCAGTGCTCCCTATCACTCATGGACACCTCTACATATTTTGTTTTGGCCTATTTCCCAGAGGTATTTGTGTGGTCTGGAATGGGTGCAACGTTCCTATTTCACCAGTGATGTAGAGGTATTGGGGGAAAATCTCAGGAGTGCCAAGCAAGGGCCTTGCCCTGGAAAGAAAGAGTTTAAGTCCAAAATTGGGAAAGAGTGTCATGTACAAGAAAAAGCCAGCAGATAGGTGGCATAGCCTTCCATTTGCTGACTCAACCCTTTCATTTGTTTATGTAGGTTAATTCTAGGACCTAATATCCACAACCAAGAGTATGAAAATGTCCGATGCTTTCCTAGCATCCCTTGCAACTAGAGTTAATCTTAAAACACTTGCTTCATGTATAGAGAAAAAGCATTGTTCCTGTCCCTTCCTTTTCCACTTTGGGTGCAGGTGGGTGATGTAGTACTGTACAATCATGGAGCAATAGGCTGCAGGATAAAAACCAACATGTTGAAAAAGGTAGGGCAGAAAGAGGTGACACTTGTGATAACATTATTGAGCTATTGAACAAATACTAGGCCCACCCAGTTTCAGGATTTCCTGCAAATGAAACAAAATAAAACAACAAAACCCTTTATTTAGTCTACTTTCTGTTGGTTATTCTGTCACTTGCATCTCAAGACATCCTAACTGGTATACTCAGCAAGAACAGGTCCAGTGGCATGGTGAGGATCAGAAGTAATCCTACTATTGAGGTCCAGTTACACTGCATATGAAGGAGAGAGACATGTCTTGGCTCTGAAGGGAGTCAGAGAAAGAGGAGATTAGGCTGAAAACTCTGTTCTATAAGGCAGTACAGGGTGCATGTGATAAATTGGCAAAATTTTAGTAAAATGACATAGCACAAAAGTTATACTTTGAAATAAGTTTATTCTTATACGTAAATACATAAACATCATAATTATTTTTTAAATTGTTCAAAAGAGTCTCCATTTGCTGCAATAATAGACTTGATCGGACTTGGGAATCTTGAGCATGCTTTTATTAACTTTTCTTTATCCAGGGGCATCATAATGTTTTCAATCTTAGCTTTAACAGCCTCTTAGGTTGTTTATTAACTTCTCTCTCACAAATGCTGCATATATAATAGTCTAAAGGATCTGCATCTGGTGAATGAGGTGGCTAGGATTTCCTTTGACCAGAATTCAGGAACATTGATACTGAGAAATTCTTGCACCTTTTTGGTGTTATGTGCTGGTGCACCATCTTGTTGGAAGATAAAATAACATCCATTTGCAACTTGCTTCATCCATGGTACAACTGTTTCTCTCAAAATGTCAAGTTAAACATCAGCAGTCACTGTTAAGCCTTGTGGAAAAAAATGCAGGGTCATGATACCTCCTTCATTGCTGACAACACCTAACACCATCATTGTAGCAGGAAATTTTGTTTTCATGACAATTGGGACTTCATCAAGATTTTTATGGAGCCACCCGTTGTGTCTTCTGTTGACTCTTTGGTCTTGCTGAGAATTTTTTGCATCGGAAGAAGAAAATCAGAGGGTTTTTTTCTTTGGGATTTTTCATTTTTTTTAAAGATTTTATTTATTATTTTCAGAGAGGAGAAGGGAGAGAGGCAGAGAAAGAGACAGAGAGACATCAACGTATGGTTGCCTTTCATCTGCCTCCAGCTACAGACCTGGCTGGAAACCTAGCTTGCAACCTGGTTATGTACCCTGGCTGGGGAATAGAACCAGTGACCCTTGGGTTTGCAGATTGGCACCTTATCCACTGTGCCATCAGCCAAGGTGTATTTTTCCATTTTGTTAGCAGTTTCCTTGATTTTTCAAAGCATCTTTCCTTTGCTGTGTCATAAACTGGCCTCTTCTAAGAACATATGATCTGTATCTGATATCTTCAGCAACAATCTTGTGAACATTGCATCCGACATCTGCACATATCTTGCTATGGAGCATGTTGACTTTCCTGTATCTTCATTGATGATCTCCTGGATTCTTTGTACAATATCTGGACTTGTGCAATCCTTGTGTACCTTATACATTTTCCGTGTTGGTGTGGCGACATCAGGATCAACATCATACACCTTCTTCATGTTGTAAACTGTATATAAAGGGATGTTCTTGAAGTCTGCAATTTCCTTAGTATGCCCTGCATGCAGTCCAGAAATGATGGTTGCTTTAACATCATATTCCTTTGATGTGATGGATGCTCTCAGAATTTAATACATTACATCTGAAACAATGTTAAATCATAACCTTAGCGACATAGTTTTTCAAAATTAATAAGCATGTGAAATAAGGAGATGCAAAGTTATTGCCACTTTATCATGCTCATCCTGTAGATGTGGGGATTAAGGGTGTGTAAAATCTGACTCAGAAAGATACTGGCTCAAATTCCAAGTCCCCCATTTGTTAGTCATGAACAAATTATTTAACCTCTCTAAACCTCTATTTTCTTATCTATAAGATAGGGATTAAAATAGAACATACTCAGAATTGTTGCAAGACTTAAGTAAGGTCACACAGGTGAAGCTCTTAGCACATTGTCTAGCAAGTGTTTAACACATGTTAGCTCTGATTTATGCTATTACTGATCTTTGAGCCCTTTATGTCTGCTACTGCATACCTCCCCCTGGGGTGCCCACAGGTAGCTCAAACTCCTGGTGCCTGCTCTCCCTCTTCCTCTCACCATGTGCTCTTCATTCATGCTAATTAGGAAAAACGCCTTGAGTGTAGCAGAAAGACATATGGTGTTCTGTGTAAAACTGGATGTTTGGTCATGGACAGATTTAATTCAAGGAGTATACTCTGTGCTGACTGGTTTTTTGAGGGACACAATAAAAGTTGATCTTAGCTTACTGATTGAATTTGCTGACAGCCTTATCATTTCCTTTTACAATTTTTATGGTGCAGAATGACTCTGCTGGCATCATCTTCTGATAGAAGGAATTACCTTTCCAGGCAGTGCAATCATGCTATTTATCAAGGGAAGCACTGGACAATCAGAATAGGTCAGAGCTGTGTCCTGAGTCATCTGGCTGAGTCTCCACAAGAAACTTCTTTGTCCTTTAGAAGTTGAGCTTTATCCCTAAGCACTCACATAATTGGGTGAAAGGACTTGGAAGTATTCTGCTTCGGTATGGGAAGACGTGCTTACTGTTCATACATAAGAAGGGACATTTTTTAAAGGAAGGAAGCACTGAAAGGCTGGTTTATCCCTGCCTTGATGACATCTCTATTTTAACCTTGCCCTTTTTACCTGGAAGATATTTTTACTCTGTACTTATGAATACAGATATTTTACATAATTGATTTACTTGCTATTTATTAAGTGCCTACTATGGTCCTGGCACTATTTTAAGGCGTCAGGATGCAGTGAGGTTCTTGCTCCTGTCAAACCTGAGCTCTGGCCTTGGCGTAGGTACCTGGTAGCACAGACCTGTATTGGCAAAGAGGAATGTTCTAGTAAACAAATAGCAAAATTGGTATTTGTTTTATGGCATCCTCAACACTTTAAGAAATGAGGGTTCTGCATCCAGTGTCCACATTCCATCCCCTTGCTTTCTAAGGTAGCAGCATATAGAACTCTTTCACAAATTAGCTGCTCTTTCTTTTTGTTGGAGTAAAACTTTTCCTAATGATAATGGGAGGAACAGAGCTAACCCTCAAATTATAGATTAACCATGTTATATCAGGATTTTATGGTGTATATTATGCTTTGAGGCTTAAGATTTTACTAATTTTATATTATAAGAAATCATCACTACCTTCATTTAGAAAAGATTGTATAATAACCCCTGACTTAAAATAGGACCTCTGACTATTTCAATGCTATAGTAAAATATAGATAAAAATCATGACCACAGGAGAAAAATACAACTTTAACATAGACAATAAAGATGCTGACATTATTAAAGAGTTTGCTTACCTTGGTTCAGTCATCAATTCAAAAGAAGGCTACAGCCAGGAAATCAAGAGAAGGCTGAGACTAGGAAGGACAGCAGTGGAAGAATTAGGAAATATCATCAAGAGCAAAAATGAGTCATTAGAGGCCACAGCTAAGAGCATCCACACAGTTGTACTCCTAATGACCATGTTTAGTGTGAAAGCTGGACAGTGAAGAAGGATGATAGGGGGGAAATATATATATATTCATGCTAATTAGGAATATATATATATATTAATATATATTATATATATATATAATTCATTTGAAATATGGTGTTGGAGGAGAGTTCTGTGGATACCCTGGACCACCAGAAAGATAAACAAGTAGGTCCTAGTGCAAATTAAGCCTGAAACATCACTGGATGCAAAAATGACAAAACTGAAGCTGTCCTACTTTGGGCACATCATGAGAGGGCAGTACTCTCTGGAAAAGACAAAAGAGAAGACAGCAGGAAAAGAGAAATACCAAATATGAGATGGACTGACTCCATAAAGAAGTTATAAGTGTGATTCGATAGGATCTGAGCAGGGCTGTTGAGGATAGGACCTTGTGGATCACCAAGAGTCAGTCTACTCAATAGCACATAGAACACACATGGTGGAAAAGTATAGTTAGAAGCATGGTAGAAACCTTTGTATTTGTTTTATGGCACCCTTAATACATTAAGAAATGTAAGTTCTACATCTACTGTCCACATTCCATCTTCCTGCTTTTTTGTCTTCGTTTAAACACTGGCATAGAATACAAAGCAGCTTGGAGTCCTTAAGATGCATGGATTTCATTCTTATAATTGCAGGTGAACTTAACTCTTTGGGGAGAAGAATAACAGGAATAAACTGATTCTATTTCAGGTTAGCATTTTGATGTGAGGTTTTACAGATTTGTAATCCAAGTTAAAAGGCACAAAATGTGCCATGTTAGTTGTTAGCATGACTTTCTCTGTTTATGGATGCTATATGTAACATGTATATATTTTCAGTATAACCATTTCCTTCCAAACACTTTTCTTAGGACCACATCTCTTTCTATTGACTCTACATCCCTCCCATTAATCTCTAGGTTTCTTGAGGGAGTCTCTGTTAATCAACTGATGCTATACCATACCCAGTCAGGGTCCTTCTCAGAGATTTAGATATGGGAACAAAGCCTATTCTCTCCATCTCATTCTGAATTCTTGAGGCTGTAAGGTGGAGGTGGGGGGATGTTAGTGTCCACGTTTCTCACCAGAGAAGATGAAGCAGAGCTCAGAGGAGGAGAATGACAGACACAAGTACTCGGTTCCGCTTGTTCTCAGGTTCAGTGCAAGATTTCTGTTCTTGAATTGTGCAAGATACCTTTTTGATTCAAGTAGTTCAAGTTGGATTTCTATCACATGCAACCAAGCAATTCCTGACTCATGCAGTTGTCCTCACTCCTGCCCTATGTGAGCCCTTCATTTAATTCAGGCTCTTCACTCCCCTAAACCCCACTTGTGTCCCTTCCTCCACACCTCTGCATTGGGATCTCCATCGTTCTCTCCTTGCTAGCATTCAGCCAAGTCCCACTTGCCTCTCACATCTTTCTGACAGTCCTCTGAATTCACGTAACCTTTGTTCTCCTATATGCTCATGGGCACGTTTCCACAAATGAGACTGTTGATGCCTCTTGTGTCCCTTCCGTGCCTTAAACATTGTAGGTGCTTAGTTTTAATAAAGATAATATTGCCAACTATTAACTTATATGATAATCTTGAAAATACAATTTAAATGGAGAAAATAAACTTAAATGTAATGAGTTCATATTAGCTGAGTAATTATTTTAGGATTAGGTTAAATTACACAGCAATAATCCTATAGTGATGAGTTTTACATAGAGATGCTAGTATGTGATATATGCCCACAATAACTGGCAAAGAGGATGTGTTTTAGGAAACGACAGTGCTAATAATGTCACATAAGGTTGTTATAACTCAGCTGTCAAGACCATGCATTCCTAGCATTTCGTGTTGACAACACCTCTTCCTTTCTCTTCAAAGGAAAAGAGGTTGTGATAGGGTTCTGGCTAGGATTTCTTCTAGATGTTTTTCAAAAAATTGCAGGTCAATTATCCCCAGCTACAGAGATGTTTATGATGCCAGTTGTTTTCCATCAGCCCTTGAATTGTCTACTGAGCCTCAGCCTATGTTTCCACATCTATTTCTTAGAGGGCAACATCAGCTACCTTACATCTTATATAAGTATAGCATCCAGCATGATATTTTCAAACATTTTTTATCTATTAAGAGTAATAACGCTTGATCAGACCCAAAATAATTGTCAGAGATAAAGGCTGATGGGGAACAGGACACCATGCAGAACATGCTAGCTTCAGGAAAGCAAGGCTACACATTCAGAGAAGGGGTTTGCAGTATCTCTCAATTCTTATTGACTGACAGTCTGTAAGTGTAGGTAGCACTCAGCACATGGGGAAAATGTTCAGAAATAATGGAAACAGAGTGTGTACATACATTAAGGTATGTATATGTGATTTAGGAAAAACATTTCAGAAACACAGTGCTTTATAACAAATTGTATAAACAGCATTAACCTGGTAACTTAGATAGAAAAAAAGGAGAAATAAAATGTAAATATGTACTTAGTAACTTATAAATATGTCTTTCTTTTGCCAAACACAAATGAAGGATTCAAAACTCAGAACATAAGAAATAAAAGGAGGTCCTTAAAGGTGAGTAACTAGACCAAAACAATAAGAAACTATATCACAATATGAAGGCAGTTACAAGATGGATCTGGGGTGATTGTTATTACAGTTAAAGAAGATACCAGGTGAGAGAGACTGCTGGGTGCAACTTGGGGGAAATATACATGTCAGATAGGTTTGGGACCCAGGGCTTGGCAGGCAGTGAGGGGCTTGTTAGAACTGCTGTTCCAGGATACAAGACCTGATAGACGGATAAAGCGTGCTGCCATGAAAACCCTGACAAGCCTCCCTCCAACACATTTGGCCATTTGTGTTATTTTAAAATAGCGTTGGTTAAATAAAAGATGGGGAAGAATGATTTTTACCTCTAAAAAACTAATGCCTACAAGTATTACATGTGGATAAAAGCTAGCAGGGCACCAGTCCACTGGATTTCATCTTAATAAGAAAAGAAACTTCAAACATCAATTAAAAAAAAAAAAAACTGGCAAATTTGCCATGCAGGGAAAATTATCATTTAAGATTTCAGCTGTAGGCAGTGCCAGATCAGAAGAAATGCTGAAAGCTGTATTTCTGAGAAATGAATAGAGTAAAACAGAGAGGAAAGAAGTCTCTTTTTCCTATTGTGTTCTTGAGATGACAGCATAACATTGTCACATCCCATTTAACTTCTAGCAACTGCAAAGCTTGTCTCCCCAGCACGGTCCTCCTCATGGGTGTGCTCCCTGCGCAGTGGCACCGGTCCTGCTCGGAGAAGAGGCCTTGTGCTTGGTTTAATGCTCTGCTATTGCTATTGAGACGTTATTAACAATTTTGCCTTTGAACTTGTGTTTTATGCGTGGAGCCCACTGCGACAAGGAACATGTGCATGAGCAGGGTGCTACTGAGGGCCGTGCACTGGTGGGCACAGGCCCCCAGGCATCAGGGACAGGGGCAGCAGTGTGCCACCCTGTTAGCACACACATGCCTGGAGTGGTCCAGAATGCTTTGGGCCTCTGTGGGGGCATTTGAGGCTAAAACCTGGGTCTAGATTGTCACTAATATTGAGGCTTAAAACAGACCAAAGTCATCATTTTGACATTGATGTAAGAAGAGGTGACCCATGGGTCTGGGTGGATAGGTTTATTCTATTTGATGTCTGGGGAACAGAAATTCAAATTAAAAAAAAAAATTAGAACTACACATTTTAGTTCCAAGTGTTACTGGACAGGGGCCTGGCCCTGAGTGGGACTGCCCAGGGCCAGCTTTAGTGTGGGTTCTTGACTTTGTGTAGAAAAGATCTCACTACAGGAGTCCAGGTGACTACGAGGATCGATTTATTAAAGCTGGGGACAGTAAAACAAGGAAGAGCTTAGTTTGGAAGAAGCAACAGGAGAGCCTAGGCTGGGCCGCCTTAGCCCACTGAAAAGTCAGAGAAAATGGGGCGTTGAGGATAAGCGTGAGATTAGCTGCCAGATGCTGGTTCCCTTAGAGTCTAGGAGGGGCGTGCCTGAGGAGCAAACCACAGGGGAAGATGGAGGGAATGGAATATGGCACCGGCTGCTCCCAGAGGGAGAGCTTGCATTCTGGGTTTTTTGTCTTGAGATTTGTATTTCTCTTTTTGCAAGTGGGAACCTTAGGGGAGGACTTGGAGTGTTTCAGTAAAATAGTCACCAGTTTCCAGGTGTGACCTTTCAGGATCATGGTCTCCTCTGATTGTTCAGTGACAAGACAAGGAGCCTTGATTCATTGCAGTTGGTTTTTGTGCTCCCTACCTGCTTTTCTGGGTCTGAAGCTAAAATACCACTAAGACCTAGATATTATCGCCAGGGAGAAAAAGTTACCCTGGGGGCAAAGTCTTCGTTTTCCCAGTTTTTCCCCCTGCCAGGCACTCAGGATCTTCACTCACCCTGGTGCCCATCTGCACCTGGCTGTAAATTGTTCAGCTCTCTATTTTAGTTTTCCAATTTCACTTTTCCAGCTTCTCACTATCCTGTCTCATAAGGGCCACAAAATGTATTTTACAATTTATTGTTAGGCTTTTACTTGTTACACTTGAAAAATTACTCCTGGAAAATGTCTACCAAAATCTACACTTCACACAACTTAGAAAGGAGATATTGTAGTTTCAGGAAGAGGAAACATTTTAAAACTTTTATAATGCATAAGATGGAAAGAGAATTTTTCCTATAATTCTATAATAGGGAATGAGTGGGGAAGTGCAATTCATCTGTGTAAGACTTTGTCCCGAGACAGCAAGAACTTTGCTTCATAATTCCTGAAGATGGAGCAACTTTCTCTCACTAATCCCCATTTTTCACAATCCACTCTCACAGCATTACCCAATAGCTTTCTGGGTTATCCCAAATTATAGAATCTCAGCATTCAAAGTACCTAACAGTCATTCATTCTGATCACTTCTGCAGGACTTGACTCCAACCTACAGCATGTATAAAACTTGTCCAGTCTAGTAATAGTGACCTTATTCTCTCCCATGGCAATTTTCACTGTTAGGAAGAAAATCCAGATTTATCTACTCATATATTTTACCACTGTATGCTGAACTTTAAGGGCTGCTTCTACATGACACCTCTTTAAATATTTAAAGAGAACAATCAATCCACCTTCTTTCTTCAGGCTAAATGTCCTCAGTTCCTTCTCCATTTAGTTTGTAGAAGACAGAGGAACATTTATCTCCTTTATTATAGCTACTGTACATCTATTAATATAATCCAAGGTCATACTAGTTTCCTTTTTTTTGAAGAGTCACATGATAACTTATATTAAACTTGTAATTGAATGAAGTATTTATGCCTTTTCCATTAATGGTCCTGCGGTATCACTGTCTCCCTGCATTGTACTTTTGTAGCTTGGTTTTGGAATTGGTTGAACTTCATCCTCTTTTGTTCTATCTGGTCTTCTAGCTTTTCAACTCCTCTTTCTGCTATTCAGTGTATTTGCTTTCTTTCTCAGCATCAAGATCTTCAAATATGATGAACATGAGTTCTGTAGTTTTAACCATGTGGTTATGATAAAGATAGATCTGTTCCAGACCTGGGCAGAGAAGGGGCTGACTGAGGGAAGGGTCATAAGAAACACCAGAGGTGGCAGCGGTGAAGCCACGCCAACACAGCATAGAACAACGTACTTCCCTAACCCCAGGCAGAGAAGTGGAAGGAGGGGGCCCTGTGTGGAGTCTGAACAAAGCTGGTGAGAATAATTGATGGAGGGAAAAGCTGTCTTACTCTCTTTCAAAATTGGTGCCAGGGGAAGGTGATGACCTGCCAGTCTAGCATGGGAAAAGGACATGATTGGCTGGAGAGCCTGACCCATCCACAGTGCTCAGAATTTGGGGCTGGGAGATTTCAGTAGAGTGTCCCTGATTGGAGCCAGGGCTGGAGGCTGAGTGCAGGAGCACAGGCAGGTCCTGGAAGCTGCATGGCAGGCAGCCCCCACCCTCCCCACCCCTCCCAAAGGGTGGCAGCAGCAGTGGCTGGTGGCATGGCCTTGAGAGGCAGACTCCAGGGAGAAGCTTAAAGTGGGAACAAGCTGAGCTGTTTGATTATGCAGTGATTGCTTGCAATTTTCAAAAAGAAAAACCCAGTAATTTTTGAATGTGAGAAGGAGCTTCAGGAGCAGCCTTGGATTGGTCTGGTAGAGGATGCTGGGGTTTCTCTCTGGGTGTTTTGGAGGGGATGGCTCTGAGGCAAGACGCCTCCCATTCTTCCAAATTGTGTAGCTTTTGAATCAATGACCTCTTCTCTTTTTCATCAAAACTCCACCTCTGGAGTTTGCCTATGGGCAGCAGACAGCAGAACCCCAATTTTTATTTAGTAACAGTCAGACAGGCAGCATTCTATGTTCCACCATTGGAAGTTTCTTGCTAGGCCAGAAATTACCCATTAATCAGTACTTGATGGTGTCTTTAATAATTACAAATCCCTCCTCACTGGCTCCCATTTCTCTTCTTACTTGACCACAAAGATCTTTTGGGAGACTGTTAAATTTCTTTATATTATCTGGCTGCGTTGTATCTGTAACATTTCCCTAAGCCAGTCCTTTCACACACACAGCACACACACACACACACAATCTCTCTCTATATATATATAAATACACACACACACACACACACAATAAGTTAAACAAAATTTGGCCTATCTTACATCAAATCTTTACCTATCCACCTAGGGTGGGACAGTGGTTTGGTGGTGAGTAGATGGTGAAGGAGTTACAACTTTGCTGAGGGTTACAACTTTATTTTGCAGACAGTATGGGACTCCTGCAATTGAACACAGAAGCAACATAATTGCACCTAAGTGTGATGTTTGGGGCTGGTGGCTGCCCAGATGCTGAGAAAAGCTAGGATCCGGAGGTTCTTAGAAACAGAATATGAAGTCACGGGGCTGGTGTGTGCAGTGTGCATAATTCATCAAAGAGGGAATTCTGAGGCCAAGGCCAGCAGTTTTTGGTCAGGGCACATTTTCCTAACTGAAGTGCTGGTCATGAGACTTTGCTAAAGCTCCTTCAAAATCAGAGTGGCTGTAGGACTTCTTCCTTTCCCTGAGCCAAAATCTCACTCCTTGCTATTTTGCTTTACTCTTTGTGAACAACTTTAAAAGTTTATTTATTCTTTCTGTATAACAACTTCTTAAATATTTCAAAATAGGCACATATTTCTTTGATTCTGACCAAACATCTCCAATTTCAGTACTAGACATGTTATTGACTTAGTATTATCTGAAACAAGTGAGTAACTCTCTTATGCAATGGACTTTACTGGAAAATGTAAATTTAATATTTTACTTTCATCTTATTTTTGAGTCAGTAGGATTCTCTATGTAACCCCAAAAGATATTTTTAAGATGAAAATAAACTCATATTTTTTTAAATGCAAATTAATCTCTTTAATTTTTCTTGCTGTTAGGATGAAGACTTCAGCTTTTTTTTTTTAAGATTTTATTTCATTATTTTCAGAAAGAGGGGAAGGGAGAGAGGCAGAGAGGGAGAGAGACATCAATGTATGGTTGCTTTTCACCTGCCTCCAGCCACAGACCTGGCTGGAGACCTGGTTTGCAACCTTGTTATGTGCCCTGGCTGGGGAATCAAACCTGTGACCTTTGGGTTCGCAGGCCGGCAACTTATCCACTGTGCTACCAGCCAGGGTCAAGACTTTAGCTTTGACATCATAGACAAAATGGGAACCACTGTAATTCTTTGGGTGAGAAGGTAGTGAATTACAATGTCAGAAAAAAAAATCGTCTGCATGCTCGTGAACTAAAGTGAACCAGGAGATCAGTGGGAGCTTGCAGTAAACTAGAAGGGAGATGTTAAATAAAGCATGAATTTTGATTTTGATGAAAGTAACAAGGAGGCAAGGAAATTGTAGAGAAAGAATTTGCTGGACAATGGAGAGAGAATTCATTCTATGTATGTTAATGGTTTATGACAGGCTGGGGCCTCAGAGTAGTTCTACACCTTTATTCACTAAATCAGGGATTCTCAACCAGGCCCCCATTGACATTTGGGGCTGGTTAAATCTTTTATGGAAGTGGGGAGTGGTGGCTTGTCCTGTATTTTGTAAGATATTTATCAGCAGCTTGGCTTCTACCTAGGAGAGTCCAATAGTATCTTTCCCATAGTTGTGACAAACAAAAATGCCCTCAGACATTGCCAACTGCCCCCTGAGGGCAAATTTGCCTTTGCAGAGAACAAGCGCCCTAGACTTTTCATTGGACACCCTGCCATGTCCCTGGAGAAGCTGCTCTGATAGTTAGCTTATTTTTTCCAGCTCATTCAACTACCATCTCTGACCTATGACCATTGGACAGAAAGATACAGATTGGAACATGGAGAAGAGAACATAAGCCTTAAAAAGTTTTATTATTTTAAATATAGTGTGTTCTGTAAACTAAAGTATGATTTACGATATTGAAGTTATAAGGATTTTTTGTCCTTACTTTCTGTTTGATTAACTCCTTCCTTTAGCCTATTTTCCACTTAGTTGTTCTCCTTCTTTTCTCCTGTCATTTCCTTGAATATTGCTTTTTCCCTCTGCTTTAATGTTTTCCTCATCTTATCATCAAATCTATATATTTTATTTTGTTACTGCAAATAAGTTTCAGAAACAGAAGAGGTATTAATAAACAATAGCAAAAAATTTATTAGCACTGCATCACATCTGTTAGTTTATCTTAACTCCAGATTTTAAAAAGATCACAATTTCAAATTCAATATCAATCATTTCAAGGATTTACAACTTAATTTTTAAAATTAAGTGCAGATTAAAAGCAAAATTGATTACAAAGAAGTGGTAAGTTGAAATGATCTGTTCTAAGTTTTATTTTAATCAATAGGTATCATTTACCAGAGAACTATAATTTCCTGGTCTTTTGTCATTTTATTAATCTCTTATTAATAGCTGATTTCTTAAAAATTATTCTTTCTCCATTAGAATTAACAATAATTCCCCATTCTTTTCTTTATGGTATGCTTTTGGTAAGAGATCAGAATCTTTAAAGTTTCTTGTCCATTGAGGGACCAAAGTTCTGATTGATTCTAACCTGCCTGTCTGCTCCAGCATTTCCATTTGTGGCTACTGACTACCATCAGTGAGTCTTTTAGGAAGACCCCCCACAGCCTGTGTTTGTTTTTGTTTTTTTTTTTTTTTAATTTTATTGTTGTTGTATTACATCCATCCCCTTTTTGCTCCCCTCTGCCCCCTCCCCACCCACCCATTCCCCCCAAAGTCAATCCCCCCGTTGTCCATGTCCATGGTTCCTTTATACTAGGTTCTTGTCTAAGCTGCTCCCCTTTCTTGCCTCTGCCTCCCCCCTC
>PVIW01010767.1:0-30810 GCA_004026585.1 Noctilio leporinus
GATTGAGGTATGGGGGGGATTAAGAATATGTGAGGAGTAACTTTTGCAAAGGATATGTTGAGGCTTAATAGTTCATATTGCTCTCGGTATAATTCAGGTGCTTGAGATTGGCAGCAATCCCTTTCCTGATGCTGCCTCTTTTTCTTGGTCAGGACTTTACAGTCTATAGTCTATATTCTAGCTGGTCTTGGCGCGTGGCTGGGCCTCTGATTGTCACAGTAGGGCTGATTCTGAGTGACCGCCCCCAGGTAGGCTGGGCCTTCCGCAGCCTGGCTGGGTTTTAGGGCTGCCGATGTTCTGGAGCCTGGCGGAGTTTCCTGCTCAGGACAGCCCCCAGCACTTCTGCAGGGCAGCCCGCAACTTTGCCGGTCCCTGTGACGACTGGCCCCACCCCTGCAGTTCCGGGAGGAGGCCGGGCCTGTCAGTCAACACTGTCCCGCCCTTCCGGGGCGTGCACCCCGCCTCCGAGCCAATCAGCTCTCCGCAGAGTCCTTTACGCAGCCTCTGTGATGAGCCCCTCCCAGGCGTGGGCGGTGCGGCTTTTGTCTCCGGCAATGGCAGGTCTCCCGCCACAAATTCCCGGCTTGCCGGCTCTCCGGCTCGCCTTTTGGATTTTCCCGCGGAGCCTGGGGGCCTGTGTGGTTGTGCCGGGCTGGGCCTCCCCCCTCGCAGGGGCTTCTAGCTGCTGTTTCCCCAGCGGCCCAGCAGCTCCGTTTTTCGGCCCTCTCGCCGCCCCGCTGGTGCACTTCCCGGTCCCCTGCTCCGGCTTCCCGCAGGACTCTTCTCCGCCTCTAGCCCCGCGCGCCGAGAAACCTCCTCTCCCTGTTGCCGGGGTGAGTCTCTCACACAGTCCCTCCCCTGCAAGAGTTCAATTCCGCGTTCCCTATGGCGTTTGCCCTCGCCGCCCGCACTTCACTGCTGAGACTTCCAGTCGCCAGGGAGCCTGAAACTGGCCCCGGTCAAACGCGCCCCTCTGGGCAGAGCCGCCCCTGCCCAGAGCTGACCTCGGCCCGCCGGCCGGTCGGTCGGGAACGCCTCACCTACTGTCCTGCTGGCCTCCTCTGCCTCTGGGCTCTGCTCCCCTGTGTCCAGATGCTGCCCGCTCCAATCCCCAGGGTCCTGAAGACGTCTCACGCTCCTTATCCTGTCCTCTAGCTGCTTTGGTACTCGAGAACACCGTCAGCACTGCTCTCTACTCTGTCGCCATCTTTCTCCCTTTCTATCATCATTCTTTTGAATTGCTTATCTGATATTTTGTGTGCCTTCGTTTCATTTAGTGGTCTTTTTGGGAATTCTTCCTTTCCTTTCGGTGATGGACTGATTCTTTTTTCCCCCATTTTGGGTGTCTGTTGTTCCTTGCTTTTTGTTTTTTGTTTTTTCCTTGTACTGATCTGCTTTGTTTCCTTGCCTTAGTTGAGCACCTTTCTGTGTTAGGAGTTTTGTGGAGTTCAGTGCTGCAGTCTCCCAGATTTTGTCCACTTGTTGTTCTTGGCGTGTCCTTTATTTGGGCTGTCTGGTTGTATTCTAGATTGGTTGTGTATGTTGCTCCTTTACTTACAGTCAAGACAATCCTTCTATACTTTCTCACATAAATTAGGAGAGGGAGAATCAGAAAGTTTCAAGTATGACTTAATAGTGTAAGCCTATGCATATAGTTCCTGCATCTGCCTCCCTGTTCAACCTTAGTGGTCCCTGATTGTTCAATATGGGGCCAGGACCTGTGGGCTTTTAGCAGGAAAAAAGAAAAAACAAACAAAAAGAAAAGACAATAATAATAAGTAGAAAGGGTTTAGATGGCTGTTCACCCTTAATACTCCCTCATTGGTCCGGATGGAGCCAGGACCTGAGGGCTTTTAGCAGGAAAAATAAACATATATATATGGCAGGAAAAAAAAGAAAAAAAATATATATATATATAGGCAAAAAGTGTTTAGGTGGATGTTCACCCTTAATGATCCCTGATTGGTCCAGGTAGAACCAAGACCTGTGGGCTTATAGCAGAGGGAAAAAAAACCTTTTTTTAAATTAAAAAATAGAAAAAGAAAAAAAAAAAAGGAAAAATAACAAGAAAAATAAAAAAATAATTAAAAAAGGGTGTAGGTGGCTGTTCACCCTTTATGATCTCTGATTGGTCCAGTTGGAGCTAGGACCTGTGGGCTTTAACGGGAAGAAAAGAAAAAAAAAAAAAAAAAAAAAAAAAAAAAAAAAAAAAAAAAAGAATGAGAAAAAAAGAAAAGAAAAAGTAAGAAGGGAAAGAATAAAGAAAGGGTGTAGGTGGCTTGGGGGTGGGGGGAGGTGGAATACTTAGATTGAGGACTGGGAATGCATTGTAGCCAGAGAGTGAGTAGACTTTAAATCAGGAGTAGGGGGAGGGTCTTGAGTATTTAGGTGAATTGAGATAGGGGGGATTAAAAATATGTGAGAAGTAACTTTTGAAAAAGATATGTTAGGGATTAATAGTTCATGTAGCTCTCGGTATAACTCAGGTGCTTGAGATTAGCAGTGATCCATTTCCTGAGTCTGCCTCTTTTTCTTGGTCAGGTCTCTGCAGTCTACAGTCTAGCTGGTCTTGGAGTGGCAGGGCCTGTGATTGTCACAGTCAGAGCTGATTCTGAGTGTCAGCCCCCAGGTAGGCTGGTCCTCCAGTAACCTAGCTGGGTTTCAGGGCTGCAGGTTTTCTGGGGCCTCCCTTCTCTGCTTCAGTTTGAAATCCAGCAGTGTGCTTCTGTGATGTCTATGGCTGCTTCTCCCCCTCCAGCTCCTGGAGGAGGTTCCTGCCTGTGATGGACACCTGGCTCCTCTGCATGGCAGCCTGCAACCTCACTGGCTCCTGTGATGACTGACCCTGCCCTCGCTGCTCCAGGAGGAGGGTCTGCCAACAGTGTCCGGCTGCCTCTCCAAGCAGTCCAGTTCTCTGAGGAGTCCTTCACACCACCTCTGTTTTGTGTGCCAGGCTCCCCAGAGCATCCAAAGCGCAGCCTTTGTGGCCTGCAATGGGTGGGTTAATTGCCCCAGCTGCAGGTTCCTGGCTTGCAGTTTGGAGTGTACAAGGGAGCCTGCAGGCTTGTGTGGGTGCGTGGGGCTGGGCCTCTCCACTCCTAGGGACTTCAAGCTGCTCTTTTCCTGGTGGCCCAGCAGCACCATTTTTGGCCCTCTTGCTGCTCTGGCTGGTGCACTTCCCAGTTCCCTTGCTCCTGCTCCCTGCAGGTCTCTCCTCCTCTGCCTCTGGCCCAGTGAGGAGCTTCCTCTGTCTATCTCCAGAGCAAGGCTCTCACACAGTCCCTCCCCTGCAAAAGTTCATTTACTCGTTCCCTCCAGGGGCATTTGCCCTCGCTGTCCACACTGCACTGCTCAGATTTCTAGTCACCAGTGAGTCTGGAGCTGGCTTCAGTTAGAGACACCCCTCTGGGTAGAGTCACCACTGCCCAGAGCTGACCTTGCCTGCTTGCCCGTTTGGAACTGTCTCACCTGCTCTTCGGTAGGCCTCTGCAGCCTCTGGGCTGTGCTCCCCTGAGTCCAGATGCTTATTGCTCCAATTCTTAGGGTCCTGCCTCCCCTATCCTATCCTCCAGCTGCTCTGGTATTCAAATGCCATCAGCACTGCTCTCTACTCTGTTGCCATCTTTGATCTCCTAGGATAAGAATTCTTAAATTATAGGATAGTGGTTCTCACACTTCGATGTGTGTTATAATCCCATGATGGGCTTGTAAAAACACATAGTTCTGGGACCCACCCCGGGGGTTACAAATTCTGTAGGTCTTGGATGGATTGAAGAATCTGCATTTCTAATAAGTTCCCAGATGATGCCAATGTTGCTAGTCCCAGGACCACCTTTGCTGAACCACTATTACAGATTATTGTGAGAACTAGAGATGATGTATTTTAGGAGCCTTTCTGCTACTCCATCTATAAATAGACTTTTCTATTGTTGCTTTTATGTCAGTCCACACTTTGGTCTCCACTTCTAGTTTCCTTGCCTACCCCCAGCCTGCACACATCCTGTGTGCCAACTACAGCAAATATTTACTCTTTACTGAAACTTCTGTGCAGTTTTTGCCCTTTGGGGCCTTTGCTTGTTCTTATCTTTCTTCCAAGAATATCACTGTCCCTCCTCCCACCTACACCACAGTCCCATTTTAGAAGAACCTCCTCCTCTTCAGATCAAATGCACAGAAAATTTGTGCAATTTTTTTTTCAGTTGGGATTACAATAGTCCCTCTTATAAATGAGGAACACATTCCAAGATCCCTAATGAATGCCTAAAACTACAGATATAGCAAACCTTATATATATACTAGGTATTTTCCTATATATACATACCATGATAAAGTTTAATTTATAACTTAGGCACATTAAGAAATTAATAATAACTAATAATAAAACAGAACAATTCTAACAATGTACTGTAATAAAAGTTAAGTGAAGGTGGTTTCTCTCTCTCAAGATATCTTATTGTCACCATCCCTTATTTGCAGTCAATGGCTTGATATCACTTATTTCAGAGGGTACCTTGCTGAAGCATTTGTGTAAGTTCAATGCTTTCAGGCACAAACTGTTGCATCAATTGGAACACAGCTTCAGTTCATGTTTTCCATGCACATATTTAATTTTTTTCCCAGCTCAACTAAGCACTTATCACATACTGTGGCTGTATTTTTTTTTTTTTTTTTTTTAGTTTGAGGTGCAAGAGCAAAACTAGCACAAATTTATTTTTCTCTTTTCACAGATAGATTTTTTAAAAATATTTTATTTCATTATTTTTAGAAAGAGGGGAAGGGAGAGAGGCAGAGAGGGAGAGAGACATCAATGTATGGTTGCTTTTCACCTGCCTCCAGCCAGAACTGACTGGAGACCTGGTTTGCAACCTCGTTATGTGCCCTGGCTGGGGAATCGAACCTGCAACCTTTGGGTTCGCAGGCTGGCACCTTATCCACTGTGCTACCAGCTAGGGCTAGATTTTTTTTTTGACAGTAGATCTTAGGAATCTTGACATACTTTCTTTGCTTTCCTTAAGGGGAGCACTTTATGGCTTTTCTTTGCCATATCCAAATTGCCAGCATCACTACTCTTGCACTGTGGGCCATTATTAAGTAAAATAAGGGGTATTTAAGCACAGCATTGTGATACTGTGACAATCAATCTGATAATAAAGACAGCAATTAAATGACTAACTGGCTGGTAGCTTATACAACTGGTATATATTGGATGATGGGGCAATTCATGGCCTGGGTGGGATGGAGTGAGGCAGCATAAGAGTTCCTCATGTTACTCAGAATGCTTTGCACTTTAAAACTTCTGACTTTTTATTTCAATAATTTCCATTTTTAAATTTTCAAACCCAGTTTGACCACAAATAACCTGACAGAAAGTGAAGCTGTGGGTAAAAGGGGAGCTATTGCAATTGGTCTTTCCCAACAACATTTCACCTATCTGTTTTATTCATTTATTCATTCATTTTATAAGTATTTACTGTCTACCATGTGCCAGTTTCTGTGCTAGCTACTGGGAAGAATGTTGAGCAAAAACAGATTATGTTTCTTCTCTCAAAGGCTTACAGGAAAAAAATTAATGTCACTCAATAAATACAACTGAATATAAAATTACAATAGTGACAAGCAATAAGGGGGGTTTGGGCATTCTTCTTCATGCATTTATCACAGAGGAAGGTTCACAGAGGTTTAAAATGAGCCTTTTTCTATATGAATTGTTGAACTCTGTAAGGTTAGAATGGGGAACAATCCAAAAATGCTTGGGTTTGTATAGTGCCTTTTATGCAAAAAAAGTATTTTCTGGTTCATTATGAAGCTTATTTCACTAATTCTCATAACATATTTAGTCTCTCATACTAACACTTATTGATCACATGCTATTTTCACACTAGTGTTCTAGATAGTATCAGAAATGTCTAGATAAAGAAGATATTGATCATGAGCTACTCACAGTCTGCTGGCAGAGGTTGTATTGCACACAAAACTCAACCCCAAGCCATGATATGAGAAAAGGTTTAGTCATTTACTTCACTCATTCTCCCACCATATTGCAAGCTCTACACAGATAGTGATATTTTCCCACTTGTTCACTAGTGTTGCTCAGGATCAGGACCAGTACCAGTGTATAATGGAAAGGCAATAATATCTGTTAGACAAATGAATGCATCATCAGTTTCACTGCCCTGGTTAAGGTTTCTATCATTGTTCACCTAGACTTTACAACCTAGTTTTCTTGACTCTAGTGATGCCACCTTCAATCCATGCATCATCCCACAACAAAGTAAAACAAAAATATATATCACCCTCCTAATTTAAAACCTTTCAGCTGCTTTCTCTGTACCCTTGGGAAAAGTCCATATTTTAATGTGGACTATTAAGCCCTTAGTAATCTAGATACAATGTATATCTTCTATCTCAGCTGCCATTTAACTCCAGCATCCACTACCCCATGTGGCCCAGATAGAGTTGTGGTACCTGGAGTGTACCAGACTTCTTCTCACCTAGGAACTCTACCCCTCACTCATGTTTCTATTGGCCAATGCTGATGAATATAAACTAACACTTAATTTCCCTACTTTGTGTTAAATCTGCCAAAGATTTCTTCATTTTCTTTCTTACATCTTGTTTTCAATCTGGGAGTGGGCTGATGGAGTTATTTATTAATGACAATGTCAAAATAATTGAAAGAGAATTCCAATGTTCTTACAATACCCTATACACTTGTAACTCCTGATTTAGCCACCTTATTCTTAAATTAATTTCAAATAAATATACAATAGTTTGAAGAATGAAAAGAACAGTTACTTTAGAAAATTAGATTAGCAACAGTGTTCTCATATTTTGTAAATGAGGGACCAAGAGTGTTATCCCTCACAACCCTGTTAAGGACAAAGAAATCACTGCACTACAATTTTCTTAACTTAGAAATTGAATATCCATCTGTCATCTTACCTATAGAATGCTTTAGGATCCCAAATAGATCAGCCTCATAAATTCAAAGCATAGTGTAGAAAAAGGCAAGTATGACAGTCATGGCCATATCATGCAACTGCTCCTCAAGGGAAGGTTCCTGTCTTTTAAGAATGTCTGCAGCTCCTTCCTGCCATGTTGTTAAGTGTTAACACTTGGCTTTTTGGTGCCATAAGCAGAAACTTCATTAAAATATTTTGGCACTTCTACTTTTAGTAGAACTAAGAGGTCATAAAGCATGCAAATGGCATGAAAATGAAACATCCTGAGGATGCTTATGAAACTCTTTCAGACCCAAGAAAAGTTTCACGTCAGTGTACATTTCAGTTTGGGGTTAGAAGGTGCCTGATTTCTTTTACTCAAGGGAGCAGTCCGTGTTGATTTTCTGACTATTAATTTCCTGGTTAAAATGGCCTACTGGCCTCCCTTGAGGCAGATTTCAGCAGTTCTAACAATGTCAGACAGTGGAGACATTTATGTAGAGATGGACTTCTGATGTCCATTGCCTTCATCCTGAAAGGTCAGAATATGAAGATTGATTCATAGACTTCTGAGAAAACACTTTGTTGCCTGAAGAAACCCTGGAAGATCATGACTGCATCCTAAATAAACCTCAGACACAAGTCAAGTTATCTCACAATATCTTTATTTGAGAGCCTACTGTCTCTACTAGCATGTGAGCTTCTATAAGGCAAGGGTTCTGATCTTTTGTATCCTCTTCCAAATTCCCCTTACCACCCCTACTCCATTTCCACCCTCTGCTTCTGGTACACTGCCTTACAGGCCTTAATGAACTTTATTGAATTAAAAAGTATCTCATAGCCATGCTAGTCTGCTGGCCATTCTGTACTTGCTATAGAGTAGAATACGAGACACTAAAGAGCTGTCTAGGCCCTCACTCTTCTGGTTGGTTATTATTAAATTTCCAGGAAGACTTCCCCAAGTACAGGCCCTGAGTCCAACATAGTAGGAAGGTTTCCAAATACCAAAATTATGTTTTTTTTTCCTTTAAAATGTGCTTTTATTTATTTAATAAAATATTAAGTAACTATTTAAAATTGCTCTTAATGATGAGAGAAATGGCAGTCATTTCCACTGTCAATGAAATATCATCATGCTTAATTTTCCTACCCTTTACCATATGTTGATCTTATTTATCAAGTCAACTCATCTAAAAAAAAAAGAAACAGAGCCCTGGCTGGTGGCACAGTGGAAAAGGTGCCAGCCTACAAACCCAAAGGTCACTGGTTCAATTCCCAGCCAGGGCACACAGGTTGCAAACCATGTCTCCAGCCAGTTCTGTAGCTAGAGGCAGGTTAAAGGCAACCATACATTGATGTCTCTCTTCTTCTCTGCCTCTTTCCCTACCCTTCTATCTAAAAATAATAAATAAAATCTTTTTAAAAAATGGCCCATGTCATTCATCTGTTTCAGCTGGTGACATGTGAGTCCCTTGAATCATAAAATGTTCCAAAATTGCAAATGATGCTGGAAAACCATTCTGCTGAAGCCAATAGGGAGAAGCAAGAGAAGCTCTGGACACTGCATTCTGATAAGCTACTGGCAGATTAAATGGATTCTATTGAGCTATTTCTAAGAAGGGAGTTATAATTATGTAAGAGTAGACCACAACATTTGAATGTTTGGATAATTGTATCTTTGATTAGAATCCATGCTGTCAGAAAGAACTGGGAGACTGGCTAGTTAAAGAGATTCTAGAGATTCTCATTCAAGAACATTTTGGAAATTGGAGCATGGCAGATCCCTGGTAGGAAAGTGTAAGTAATTTTCCTGTAAATGATTTATTGTTGCTCAGGACATCACAGGTTATCAGAAAAAATAAAAACAAATAGATTTCTATATCAGATTTGAGAAATTCTTCACTCATGTCTGTGCTGATAGTTTCTATTCCCACAAGGTCCATTTCAAATTAAACTCATTTGCCATATTTTAGCCTTCCAGTTCCTTCAGATAAACACCTTGAAGTATCTTTAAATCTTTCCACATTCCAATAGCATCAAGGAATGCTATTGACTTCAACCTCAAAATATGTCCAAAATCTGACAAAATCTAACCATCTCCACTGCTATATCTTAACTTAAACCATAATTAACTCTCAATTCAATAGCTGCTTTCTTGCATATATAGTTTTATAACTTTTCACCAAAATTGTAACTGTTTGATTATTAATTCATCAAATATTTTTTCCTCTCCCTCTCTTCTCCTTTGGAAACTCCAATTAAACACACACATGAAGATTGGTGTTGTTTCAAGGTTTACCAATGTTCTGTTTATTTTGGGGTTAGATGTCTTCTTTGCTCTGTATTTCATTTTGGATGATTCTGGTCTCTTTAGTTAACTGATTTGTTAATCTTCTATTATGCAATGTTGAATCAGCTGCTAATCCCAAATCAGGGTCTATTTCATTTCAGACTTCATCATTTTCATGTCTAGAAGTTAAATTTTATTTTTTTATATCTTTCATGTTTCTATTTAACATGTTCAGTCTTTTCTCTAGTTTCTTGAATATATGGAATACAGTTTGAATGTCCTTATCTGATAAGTCTATCATCTATGTTAATTCTGGATCACTCAATTGATTGGCTTTCTCCTCAGTATAGGTATATTTTTCTCCTTTGCATGCCTGATAGTTTTTGTAGGAGAAGAAACTTTGTGATTTTCTTTTTTATTTTGTAAGGTATATATTTTAATTTTCCTGTAGGTATTCCTGAGGTTTATAGTGACTTAATTTTAGCTTTTGCAGGTTGCTAAATTTGTGGCCTTCCCTATGGTACCCTTAAACTTTCCCACTAGCTAACTGGTGTTAAAATGTAGTTTGGTGCTTTGATAGAAACAACTGTCAACAAAGTCCCCTGTAAAATCCACCTTGAACTAAAATACTCCTATGGTTCTGTTTTCACTTTATAAGGGGGTTTTATACTGTCTTTGGCACAACTATATCCATCTCCTTTACACATTTGCTTCTTCCCTATGTGGCAATTCTTTTGTTGTCTTTGCAACTTTTGGGGGTCCTGGCCTATGATCTTTGGTGAACATAGCTAAGGGCCTGTCCAGATTCAAATTCTGTAAACTTTTCAATTGGAAACTTTAAAGCTTAATTGAAAAAAAAAAAAAAAAAAAGCCAACAACTAGATATGGGTATGTTAATACAAAGAACATGATTATAAGTAGAGTTTTTCAAATTTCTAGAGAAAATTTACTCTGATTGAGTCTGATGTGTTTATAATATATCAAAACAATATTTTTAGTAAAAATTTCACCTTTAATATATGTCATGTTCAAGTAGATACATTTAACATTTGTTAGTAGAGGAATTCATCATGACAAATGGAATGGAACCATAGCATTTCCTGAATCCAGACTATTAAAATCCCTTCTAATGTGTAAAAAAGTAGATGACACAAATATATTCCCTGTTGAAAGGCTTTTTCTATATGGGGAAAAAAAGAAAGATAGATGACAGTTAATACCTTTTATAAATGGAAGCAGCATCTAAAGTCTGCCTGAGGAGAAATTTTTTTTGTGAATATCATACTTCTGAGTAAAAAACAGGTTTTTTGTGGTTTTATTCAATGAGAAATTATGGTAAAATATTATTAACTCAGATGTACTCATTTTCAATATGTGATGTTTTAGGTGCAGTGGACTGAAGCTTATATTTGTCTGGAAAATTTCTTCTTCATCACTTTTTAGGTAAATATTGCCACTGTCATTTGTTTGGTCATTATCCATAAATTTGTCTTATCAGGCCCCCATCTTTCTTAATCTTATTCTGCTTGTTATCATCTTAGCTACCTATTGTTCTATCCAGTTTTTTTTTTTTTCCCGGCTCATTTTTTCATCTTGATTTTAAAGTAAAGTTCTCAGAAACCAGCTTGATAATAAACCTTTAGATGTGAAGATTATTTTGTACTTTACAAAATGTTTTTCATTTCATGTGATTGTCACAAGAGGTTATTTTTTCCCCATGTTACAGATATAAACATCAAAGTGTAGTACAGTAGTCATTATTACTATTCACCAAATGTTTTCACTTCTTTCCCCTCTCATGCAGATACTAAGATGGCACTTCCTGGCTTCTTTATGGTTTTGGGAAACCAAATATCTGCTGCTCACCTATGAGTGCTTGGTGGAAGTGATATGTTCTACTTCTGAGCTGAGCATTTGGTCCTTAATATCATACCTCCCAGAGTTCTTTTTCTTTGCCACAGTGACTGGCAATGCCTGTAACAGTAGTTTCTAGTAATAGTATGAAGCATTAGGATTTAGGGGTTGTAGCTTTTGTAGGCATCCTGACTGCTACACTCAGTAATAAATATAAACTGGATTATAATGCAAGTCTACTCAACCATCTCATTTTCCACTAAACTGGTGTTTCCAGAAAGCAGAAATATCTTCCAGATAAGGGCTAAATGGTTTTCTGTTTAATTTTGTTTGTTCAATGTTATCTAAGCCTCTAATTATAAAAATGCACTGTGACTCTTTAGTAGGCAAATAGTATGCAAATTTTTCCAAAATTATTTGTCCAGAAAAATCTATCTTTTCTTGCACAAGAACTTTCAGGATTTGCATTGTGTAGAACACACTTTGGGAAGGATTGTACTAGATTCCCTACACTATTGTCCATGTACTGTTCTTCATTTTCCTGAAGTTAATAACTTTGGTTAGAGATGTCGTTAGGCAAATTAGGTAGCTATATAAAGGGAGATTCAGTCTAGGTTGAAGAGCAATTAACAGTAAGATAGTTCAAGCTGGGAAGGGTGGTAGCAAGGGGACTATCTAAAGGAGCAAGAGCAATGCAAGCTGTATTGTGCCAACAGTGAAAGAGGAGAGGAGGTAACCTAGAGAGAGGCATAGGTAATGAACCTCCAAAGGCAAAGTTGTTGGACGAACACATACATGAGGTGGAATGCTGATCAGGCAGAAAGCATGGGAAAGCCAGAGTTAGAGACAGCCTTACAAACTACTACTATATCAATAGGAAAATTCAATTAGAAAACTCACTAAGTGCTAGGTACTTTGATTAGCATTTTATACATGAAGCCTTCAGGCATTATTAGTATCTCCAATTTCACAGATGAAACTTACGCAGTATTGGTCAGACATGAGGAGAGCAAGTTTGGGATTTACATTCATAACAGTCAAATTTCAGTACCAGGTTTTTGGTTGCTATGCTCTACTATCTTCCCATAGTTCATGAAGCCCAATTATTGCCAAAAATACTTTCTGCAGTAGGTTGATTGGGGGAGGGAGGTACAAGGAGACTAAGTAATAATGGAAAAAATACAATAAAGAAAAAGATACTTCCTGCTACCTTGGCTTCCCTCTTTCCTAGACTAATTGTGGAATCTGAGTATATTAGCAATAGAGACTCTAAAGCAATAGATGTATAGAATAAAAATACAGAGGACATTCAAGTTTGGGTGCCCAAGTATTCCAGTTTTCTTTTCACAATTCAATCTTACAGATAAATCATTTTGCTAAATGGTGGTAGTCAGTAAATGAAATACTTTAAAAACATCTTCATAAATAGAATCACTTTCCAGCTTAAGGACACTGTTTTGATGTCAAAAAGAAACTGCAATATGGTTTATGACAACAGTAGAGACTAGTTACAAACTTCTTTCTTTTCTGATAGTTTTGGTCAATTGTAACTGGAGGAATAAGTTTTATATTACTAAGGATCCAAAAGAAGATGACTAACTTCTTATTCAAAAACTCTATTGATGCTTGTACTGCTATAGGGTGGATTTAGACCATTTAGCTTTCCCCCAACATTTACTTCCCCTGTTTAAATCCATAGAGATGAAAAGACATAAGTCATAAACTTTGAAACAACAAGGCCTCTGATGCATCAAGAATTTATTGAATAGTTGAGTCAGTGTAATGGTTAACTTGAGTGACCACTGACACTTTTCCCTCTCATTAACAGTCATCCATACCTGGAATTGATAGTGAAATACAATTTTGTACTTTTTTATCCTTGGACTTTGTTGTGGTTTGGTTAGGTTTTTTTGTTTGTTTGTTTTGTTTTTTAAGATTTTATTCATTATTTTCAAAGGGAGGAGAAGGGGGGCAGGCAGAGAAAAAGAGAAACATCAGTGTATGGTTGCCTCTCACCTGCCTCCAGCTAAGGACCTGGCTGGAGTCCTGGCTTGCAACCTGGTTATATGTGCCCTGGCTGGGAATTGAACTAGTGACCTTTGAATTCACAAGCCGGCACCTATCCACTGTGCCACCAGCCAGGCAGTTTGGTTACTTTTTTAAAAAAATTTTCTTGGTTGTTTATCCAGGGCTGAAAAATCAAGCCATAAATAAAGGCATCAATTGACTCAATGAGTTGAATCATTTAGTGCTTAATTAAAATTAATGGAATATTTTACTTGTTGTAGTACAGGTTTAAAAGTCATTAAGAAACAGCATGACTAGCTTAGATAATTAATATTTGGCTTGAAAAACAAAAAATGGAACTATGAACAGTGTAACACATGGTGAATTATCTATCACATTTTAAATATCCACAATTCAAATGAATTTATTATAAAATCAACCACTTATTAATATAAGAAGTAGTCCAGAAACTCTGGAGGACACAGAAATAAACAAAATTCCTTCCCTGTATTCAAAGAGCTTATAATCTAGCAGAAGAATTAATACATCTGTATATAATATATCCTTTAATACAATATATATGTGGACAATGAGGAGTATAAGTAAAGTAGAAAAGTAACTCAAGGAAGAGATGTCTTACTTTGGGAAGATGTGAACAGAAAATCTTCACAGAATATATGATTCTGAAAAGCATCAATGGACAGAGAAGGCATGATAAGAAAGTCAAATGTCAAATGTCATGAAAGATAAGGAACATTAAGGGATTGAAATGAATGCCATAGAGCAGTATCTCCCAAAAGCAATCATTTATGAGAATCACCTGAAGATCTTGTTTAAATGCAGATTTTTTTTTGTCAATCTGAGATGGAGTATATAATTCTGCATTTGTAAGCAGCTTCTGAGTAATTTACATGCTCTTAATCCAAAGACCACATTTTGATTAGTCCTATGGCACTGTGCTAGGAGTCAAAGACCAAGGTGTGCTAATAGACACGTGTGGTACAGACCATAGGAGTTGCAGGATTTTCTAAGGCAAGGTCACTGAGTACTGAATAGTTAGAGAATGTTTCCTAAAAGAAGTAGAGCTAGAACCAGGATGTGAAAGAATGGTTGGTTTGGTATTTCACAAAGGGTATTTTCGCTAATGCTCAGTACTAATGTATTCTAGGAGGAAACAAAGTCAGCTAGATTTAAAGAATTTAAGATTAGGAAGAAGTAAGTTTGAGATTCAGAAAGCAATCATTTCAGCCTTGGAGGATGACAACATTTCCCAAGGAGGAAGTCTAGAGCAGGAGTCCTTAACATTTTCTGTGGGATCATGTACATCTTTGAAATCTGATGAAAGTTATAAACCCATTCCCCCAAACAAATGCACAGATGCACCTACAAATAAAACTTGGCATAAATGTGCAAATAAAGTTTGACCATTTATTCTTAAGTTTATAAACTCTTGCTTCTAAAAAGAAAAATATCTAAATATTTTTGTGTAGGATTGCCTAAGCCAAGAAAGAGGAGGATTTTCATAGGAGAACAGGATATGTGAATATTATCATAGGTCAATGAGGAACAGCACATTGGATCAGGTAAAACCAAAGTCAATGTGCAAAATAATAAATTCAGTAGCATTTTGAGAACATTAACTCTACTAAGAATAGAGCTAAGGACTAAGTAGGAATGAGGGAGTAGATTTAGAAAAGATTTAAAAAAAAAAAGGAAAGAAAAATATTGTGGAAAAATAGGTATGGTAGGGAGGTGTCCTAGAATGAACAGGAAGAAAGTTGAGGAAGCTCATGTTGGTAAATTAGGGTGTGAACTTGTCAACAGAGGAGGGTATGTAGAGTTGGCAAATTGAGAAAATGAGGGAATTGGCCATTATGAATATAGGGAGTTCATAAAATGTGAAATCAAGACCTCTAATCAATATCTGATAGAATACTAATGATGAAATATGTGATGCTTTTAAGTTTTCAGTATTTCTATGTGCCAAGTGTTCTCCAAAGATTACTATATATACCTAAGGTTGGGTAGTTGTAGGGCTAAATTCTTAAAACAAAACACTGGGCCTACCAGCTCCAAGTTATGATCTTCTCATATTTCCTGCAAACAACTTTCCAAGAGTGATTACTTTGCCTAGCTAGCCAAATTCTTCCTGTGGAAAGGCAATGTTATCTATATAGCTGATCCATTGGAGAGACAACCATTTACAGTGACATAAATTAAACACTGCACTTATTACATTTAGTTCACTTAGTCAAAACTCTATATACATGTATATGGGGTGCAATTTCATGTTTATATGGAGTGCAAACCACAAGTATCAGACAACTAATCAATAGGGATTTGGAATATGTAATGGTTAGTGGCATAATACCCAGTATAGTAATAATTGTTATATAATTGGAATATATTAAATAAAGGCAGATTTGGGTTTCTTTTGCTTCCTAGTTAAGTGTATGATGTTCTTGAAGTGGGGGTTATGTGGATTAGGAGGGAGAGAGAATGATCCAAGTCAACATGGTGAGGCACATACCAATTTTGCAGACAAAATATGTTACATGAGTGTTTCAAAGTTGTGAGTGAATTTGTAAGACTGTGAAGTGTAAAAATTTCCTCCACTGTAGACACTCTGAAATCATATTGATCCATTTTTATTAGCTCTGGTATATAACACCCACAGAAATAACATGCATAAAGCTCCTAGTACAGAACCTGGTATACACAGTAGACTTGAAAGGAGAGCACTTTCTCCTTTCTCCTTTTTAAGTGTTGATTGCAAGAAGAAAGTGTTGCCACTTTGATAATGGCATGGTCAATCAAACTTTAGTAAGTAAGGTTTCTACCCATGGCAAGACTTAAAGTTAATTTTCATTAATAAATACAATTTTGAGTCTCTATATGAATTTTGTCGATATTAGTCTACATTACACAAATGCAGCACAAGATAAAACATTTTGGCACTGAATTTAATATCCATTTGAGAGGCATAGAATTGTAATGGGAAGTTGGCAGAGGTGTGTATCTGAATTTTGAGCTGGTTGAAGCATTCTCTTCCTATTTGAAGCTCTAAAATCCATTGTTTTTCTGAAACTGAGAAAATGGCAGGACTCTCCATATGCTAAATATTTTACCATCAACAATTCATCCAGGACCCAAGAACGTACTAATCAGTCATCTATGACATTATAACAAAAAAGAAAAATGAGGAGTTTTAAAAATTGTGGTCATAGCCCATGACCACTCATTTGCCATTTGTAATATAAGTACAACACTGTCTCCATTAAAAAAAAAAAAAAAAAGAAAAAACCTAATTTCCATTGTGGGCTTATTCTACAAAAAGGAGGACATAAAACCCAAGGCTTCAAAGAGGACCCAGAGCCCTTGGAGATCACAAGTGCCACACATAACCAGTGGTGCACAGGTAAGAAGAGCAGAAGACACATTCTGGGCCATGTATGACCATCTAGCCAAGCATATGGTAGGTAGTATCTGTGGTGATCTACTCAATGGACAAAACTCAAAAAATATAGCACAGGTGCCTATTACAACTCATCTACCTTTCTCTAGAATTTTTGAGCCTTATCACAAAATATTAAGGGTTTATAAAGGCATGAACTCAATGTTTTCTTTAATTTAAAGACAAACATATAAGACAAACAATTTCTCCTAAAAATATCTAATATTAGTGTTAAATTATCTTGTGTAGAATTAAGTTAGATATGTGTGGGGTAAACTCCAGGACAGAGCATTTGGAGGAGGGAATGGGAACTAATATTTAATGAGATTCTACTCTGTATTAGTACTTGAAAAAAGTGGTAGAATACTAATTGTGAGGTATTAGCTGCTATCTGCCCCTTTCAATGAATACATATTGCACTGAGCTCCTATAAGGTCCTCTTAATTGCCATAGGGAAAGGATGCTATCACAGAAATGAAAAAGAAATGAGAGTCAATTCTTTGGCTTCTGAATTTCAGTTGCAGTTCCCTCCCATCACCACCTTAAATGAATACTTTTTGAGAGGCAGAGTATGGCAATTGGAGATAGACCATGTCAATTCAAATCCCAACTCTACCACATGCAAGCTGCATGACCTTGGACAAGGACTTTAACCTCTTGGTGCCTCAGTTTTCCTATTTGCAAAATGGTGGTAACAGTGCTACCTCCCTTACTGGGTCATTCTGAGGATTAATTTATGAACTTTTTAGAATAGTACCTGGCATATAATAATATTAATCACTATATAAATGTTAGTTGTTGTTAGGTAAAGGAGAAATTAGAGAGATGGGTAGCAGGACACTATGTGCCTGAGAAGAATCACCACCCCCAGCTCTAAGCCTGGGGAAAGGGAGAGGGAAGGGCAATGGGGACTTCAGGCAAGTTCTGGAGTTCCAAGAACAGACATGATCTGTGCTTCACTGTTCAGGTGGTGGACTGAGCAGTAATAAGCCTCTTACTGATTTGCTTCCAAGCCTAATATAGCTCAGGGACAAAAGATTAGAAATAAGTTGAGCTATCCTTAAGCTGAAAACACAGAGGTAACCTCACAGTCTTCCTTAGCTGATGAGAGGCAAGAAAGAGCAACTGAGGTGGAGTCTGAAGCTGAGAAAGAGCCAGGGAAGGTTGAAGGTCTACTGTGGAAAATGAGGGACAGAGCAGTGACAACCTGCGTGTGTGCTGACATGGGAGGATGGTGCCTCTTAATGACCAAATGCACTTTACCCTGGAATCACAGCAGTAAGTAAGGAGAGAGAGAGAGCCCCTGAATTGACTCAGTTGATATATGTGCTTCACACCTAACAAAATAGGGGCCAAAAAAAGGAATGCATTTGTTTTATAGAAAAAGAAATCCAATTTTTGTACACCTGCATTTAAGATCTGAGATTTATACCTAACACACATGTTTAGTTCTTTTAATAGCCACAATCATACTATGTACTATATTATTGTCCTCTATTTATAGGTGCTGAATGAGAAGCTGAGGATAGTTAAGTAACTGACCCAATGTCATATAGCTAGCAATTAATTAAACTACAATGCCCACAAGGCCTGTGGGTCCAAAGGCCTAGAGAGACTGTGCAGGTACAGATTTCAATGAAATAGGACTAAGTTGCTCTTTATCAAATAATGTAAAGCATGTTATACACCTTCTGCTGAACCTTCTTCTCTGACCAAGACTTAAGCAGGTCAATTTTAGGAACCACAATCAACCTTTCAGCCCTGCTAGCCTTTCAAAGGTCACCTGGCAGATTTACAGAACAAAATAAGCCAAAGTAATTTTATTGACATAGAGAAGCTAGATAATACTCAAACTATTTTCACATGGTGTTATTTTTCAAAATTGTTGTTCTATTACAGTTATCCAAACTTTTCCCCTATTGCTCTCCCCTGACCTGCCCCAACTACAGTCAATCCTCTGTTGCCCATGTCCATGGGTCATTTATACTAGTTCCTTGACTATACCCTTTCCCTTCTTTTTCTCTATTATCCCGCCTCATCTCTGGTAACTGTCATTCTGTTCTTTGTTTACATTCTTCTGCTTCTATTTTGGTCTTCTGTTTGGTTTGTTCATTAGGTTCCTGAAATAGGTGAGATCATGTGGTATTTGTTTTTCACCCCCTGAATTACTTCACTTAGCATAATACTGTCCAGTTCTATTCATGCTAACAAAGAGTAGGAGTTCCCTCTTTCTTTTTGCTCTGTAGCATTCTATTGTGTAAATGTACCAGTTTTTTTATCCACTCATTTACTGATGGGCACTTAGGCTGTTTCCAGCACTTGGCTATTGTAAATAATGCTGCTATGGAGCACAGAGTGCAAAGGCTCTTTTGAATTGGTGTTTCAGGATTCTTCAGGTATAATACCAGCAGTGGAATTATTGGATCCAAAGGCAGTTCCATTTTTAGTGTTTTGAGGAAATTCCATACTGTTTTCCACAGTGGATGCACCAGTCTGTGTTCTCACCAGCAGTGCACTAGTGGTCCTTTTCCTCCACATCCTCACCAGCACTTCTTGATTGTTGATCTCTTAATGATGGCCATTCTGATCTATGTGCAGTGGTGTCACATCATGGTTTTAATTTGAATCTCTCTGATGGCTGGTGATGTTGAGCATCTTTTCATATGTCCATGGGCCCTCTGCATGTCCTCCTTGGAGAACTATCTGTTCAGGTCCTTTGTTCATTTTTTAATTGGATTGATTATCTTCCAGTTGTTGAGTCATATGAGTTCTTTATATATTTTGGAGCTCAAACCCTTGTCTGAGGTATCATTAGTGAATATGTTTTTCCATATGGTTGGTTCCCTTTACATTTTGATAATGTTTTCTTTGGCCAAGCAGATTTTTAGTTTAATGTAATCCCATTTGTTTATACATTCCTTTATTTCTCTTGCCCTAGGATATGTATTGGTGAAAATATTGATGCTTGGGACATCTGAAATTTTACTGCCTATGGTTTTCTCTAAGACCTTTATGATATCATGGCTTAAGTTTAAGTCTTTTATCCATCTTGGGTTTATTCTGGGGTATGTGCAGGTTGGTGCTATAGTTTCTTTCTTTTCTTTCTTTTTTTTTTTTTTTTTTTTTTTTTTTTTTTTTTTTTTTTTTTTTTTTTTTTTTTTTTTTTTTTTTTTTTTTTTTTTTTTTTTTTTTTTTTTTGCATGTCCCTGTCCAGATCTCCCAACACCATTTATTGAACAGGCTGTTTTTGCTCCATTTTAAGTTCTTGCTCTTTTTCTCAAATATTAATTGACCATAGAGACCTGGGATTATTTCTGGGCTCTCTATTGTTACATTGATCTATGTATCTATTCTCATGCCAATACCAGACTGTTTTGATTACAGTGGCCTTGTAATATATAGCTTGATATCAGGTATGATTCCTCTTGCTTTGTTCTTCTTTCTCAAGGCTGCTGAGGTGGATTTTTGTTCCATATACATTTTTAAAATATTTTTTCTAGCTCTGTGAAATATGCCACTAGTATTTTAATAGATAATGTGTTGAACCTCTAATATGCATTGGGTAGTATGGACATTTTAATTATGTTAATTATTCCAATCCATGAACACAGTGTATACTTCCATTTATTTGTATCTTCCTTAATTTCTTTTTTCAGTGTTCTATAATTTTCCAAGTACAGGTCTTTTACTTCCTTGGTTAAGGTACTTTATTTTTTTGCTACTATAGTGAATGGGATGTTTTTCTTAGTTTATGTTTCTGGTATTTCATTATTGGTGTACAAAAATGCCTTCAATTACTGAATATTGAATTTGTATCCTGCTATTTTTCCAAATTCACTTATTAGGTTGAGTGATTTTTTGGTGGAGCCTATAGGGTTTTCTATGTACACTATCATGTCATCTGCAAATAATGACAGTTTTATTTCTTCATTTCCAAATTGGATGCCTTTGATTTCCTTTTCTTGTCTAATAACTTTGGTTAGAACATTATGCTGAATAAAAGTGGTAAAGGTGGACACCCTGGTCTTCTTCCTGACCTTAGAGGGAAAAATTTCAGTTTTGCCTGTGAGTATGATGTTGGCTGTAGGCTTATCCTGTACGGCCTTTATTATGTTGATGTATGCTTCTTCCATTCCCACTGTGCTGAACATTTTCGTGAATTCATGAGTGAATATTGTACTTAATTAAATGCTTTTTCAGCATCTGTTGATATATGATTGTGATTTTTATTTTTCATTTTGTTTATATAATGTATTACCTTTATTAATTTGTAAATATTATACTATCTTTGCATCCCTGGGATGAATCCTATTTATCATGGTGTATGATTTTTTATTGTATTGCAGGATCTAGTTTGCCAATATTTAGTGAGGAATTTGGCACCTATGCTCATTAGTGATACTGACCTGTAGTTTTCTTTCTTTGTTGTGTTGACCTGGTTTTGGAATTATGATTATACTAGCCTCAAAGAAAGAATTTGAGACTCTTCCTTCTTCTTGAGTTTTTTGGGATAGTTTGAGAAGGATAGGAGTTAGCTCTTCCCTAAATGTTTGCTAAAATTTGCCTGTTAAGCCATCCTGTCCAAGCTTTTGTATGCTGGCAGTTGTTTTGTTTGTTTGTTTGTTTTGTTTTGTTTTGTTTGTTTTTATTATTACTGGTTCAATTTCACTAGTTTTTATTGGTCTATTCAGGCTTTCTGTTTCTTGATTCAGTTTTGGAAGATTATATTATTCCAGAAATTTCTCCATTTCACATGGGTTGTCAAATTACTTCCATATACTTGTTAGTAGTAATTTCTTACAATCCTTTGTATTTCTTTTGTATTGTTTGTGATTTCTCCTCTTTTGTTTCTGATTTCATTTATTTGAGTCCTCTCACTTCTTTTCTTGATGAGCCTGGTTAAAGGCTTGTCGATGTTATTTATCTTTTCAAAGAACCAGATCCTGGATTTACTGATCCTTTGAATTGTTCTTTTAGTCTCTATGTTATTTAATTCTACTCTGATCTTGATTATATCCTTCCTTTTACTAGCACTGGGCTTTGTTTTGTTTCTTTTATTCTTGTAGATGTACAGTTAGGTAATTTATTTTAAATCTTTCTACCTTTTTTTATATCTATATTGCCTTTATTGTGTTTCATATGTTTTGGGTTGTCGTGTGTTCATTTTCATTTGTTTCCAGATATTTTTAATATCTTCCTTGATATCATTGTTAACCTATGAATTATTTAATAGTATGTTATTCAGTCTTATGTATTTGAATATTGAGGGTTTTTTTCCCTTGAGAATGGTTTCTAGTTCAAAGCTGTTGGGATCAAAGAAAATGCTTGATGTGATTTCAGGTTTTTTAAAAAAATTCATTGAGGCTTCTTTTGTGTCCTACCATGTGGTATATTTTTGAAAGTGTTGCATGTACAATTGAAAAAAATATGTATTTTGCTTCTTTGGGGTGAAAGGTTCTATATAGATGAGTTAATTCCATTTGTTCTAGAGTTGTTTAATGCCACAATATCCTTGTTGGATTTTTGCTTGGAAGATCTATCCATTGTTGACAATGGGATGTTAAAATATCCTATTATGAATGTTTTGCTGTTGATATCTTTCTTGAAGTCCTCCAAGATTTTCTTTATATATTTGTGTGCTCCTATGTTGGGTGCATATATGTTTATAGGGGTAATATTTTCTTAACAGATTATTCCTTTAATATTATGAAGTGTCCTTCTTTGTCTCTTTTTATGGACTTTGTTTTTTTTAAGATTATATTTATTATTTTTAGAGAGAGGGGTAGGGAGGGAGGCAGAGATGGAGAGACACATCATTGTATGGTTGCCTTTCACCTGCCTAAAGCAACAATCTGGCTGGAGACCTGGCTTGCAACCTGGTTATGTGCCCTGGCTGGGGAAGCAAACCACAGACCTTTGGATTTGCAGGCCAGGGTCTTACTGGACTTTGTTTTGACATCTCATTTGTCTCATTTAAGTAGTGCTACCTTAGCTTTTCTCTTATCTGTTTTTTGAAATACTTTTCCGCCCCTTCATTTTTAGGTTGTGTAGATCTTTTGTTCTGATGTGGGTCCTCTGTAGACAGTATATACTGGGGCTATGTTTCCTCATCCTTTTAGCTACTTTATATCTATTTATTATAGCATTTAATCCATTTACATATAAAGTTATTGATAGGTACTTATTCATTGACATTTTTTCCTGTGTACCTATGTTTTTTTGTTTTGTTATGTTTTGCTTTCCTCTCTGTCTCCTTTCATTTATCTTCTAAAAGCAGTCCCTTTAGTATCTCTTGTAATTCTGGTTTTATGGAGATGCACTCTTTCATTATTTTTTTTTTAATTTTATTGTTGTTGTATTACATCCATCCCCTTTATGCTCCACTCTGTCCCCCTCCGCACCCACCCATTCCCCCCAAAATCAATCCCACCTGTTGTCCATGTCCATGATTTCTTTATACTAGGTTCTTGTGTAAGCTGCTCCCCTTCTTTGCCTCTGCCACCCCCCACCCCACAACCCCGTTCACCCTGACCACTGAAGGCCTATTCCTTGTATTCATATACTTGGTTCTGTTTTGCGTGTTGATAGTTTTGCTCATTATTGTCCTGTAATGGGTGAGATCATATGACATTTGTCCTTCACTGACTGGCTTATTTCACTAAGCATAATACTCTCCAGTTTCATCCATGTTGTTGCAAAGGGTACAAGTTCCTTCTTTCTTTCTGCTATATAGAATTCCATTGTGTAAATGTACCAAAGTTTTTTGATCCAATCATTCACTGATGGGCACTTAGGCTGTTTCCAGCAATTGGCTATTGTAAATAGTGCCACTATGAATATAGGTGTGCATAGGTTCTTATGAATTGATGTTTCAGGATTCTTTGGGTATAGTCCAAGTAGTGGAATTGCTGGATCAAAAGGCAGTTCCATTTTTAGTTTTTTAAGGAAACCCCATATTATTTTCCACAGTGGCTGCATCAGCCTACATTCCAACTAACAGTGTATGAGGGTTCCCTTTGCCCCGCATCCTTGCCAACCCTTGTTGTTTGTTGATTTTCTGATGATTGCCATTCTGACAGGTGTGAGGAGATATCTTAATGCAGTTTTAATTTGCATCTCTCAGATGACTAGCGACGTTGAGCATTCTTTCATATGCCTCCAGGCCCTTTGTATATCTTCCTCAGTGAGTTGTCTGTTCAGGTCCTTTGCCCATTTTTTAATTGGGCTGTCTGTCTCCCTGGTGTTGAGTCACATTAGTTCTTTATATATTTCGGAGATCAGACCTTTGTCTGAGGAATCATTGGCAATTATGTTTTCCCATACAGTTGGTTCCCTTTGAATTTTGTTGATATTTTCTTTAGCTGAAAAGAAACTTTTCAATTTGATATAGTCCCATTTGTTGATTCGTTCTTTGATTTCCTTTGCCCTTGGTGAAGTATCAGTAAACATATTTCTGCATAGGATATCTGAAAGTTTACTGCCTATATTTTTCTCCAGGACCTTTATGGTGGCACTGCTTATGATTAAATACTTTATCCATATTGAGATTATTTTTGTGTATGGTGTAAGTTGGTGGTCTAGTTTTATCTAGTTTGGATGTTGCTGTCCAGTTCTCCCAACACCATTTGTTGAAGAGACTGTTTTTACTCCATTGGATGTTCCTTCCCCCTTTGTCAAATATGAGTTGACCATAGAGTCCTGGGTTAAGTTCTGGGCTCTCTATTCTGTTCCATTGATCTATATGTCTATTCTTATGCCAGTACCAGGCTGTTTTGATGACAGAAGCCTTGTAGTATTGTTTGAAGTCCGGGATTGTGATTCCTCCTACCTTGTTCTTCTTTCTCAAGATTGTGGTGGCTATTTGTGGGCATTTTTGGCTCCATATAAACTTTGAAGTATTTTTACTATTTCTGTGAAGTCTGTCATTGGTATTTTAATTGGGATTGCATTGAATATGTAGATTGCTTTGGGTAGTATGGCCATTTTAATGATGTTAATTCTTCCCATCCACGAACATCGTATATGCTTCCATTTATTTGAGTCTTCCTTGATTTCTTTCTTCATTGTTCTGTAATTTTCTGAGTACAGGTCTTTTACCTCCTTAGTTAAGTTGACTTCTAGGGACTTTATTTTTCTTGTTGCTATGGTAAATGGGATTTGTTTTTTTTTTTCACTTCTATTTCTGTTGTTTCATTATTGGTATACAAAAATGCTTTTCATTTCTGTATATTGACTTTATACACAGCTATTTTGCTAAATTTCCTTATTAGGTTGAGTAAGTTTTTGGTGGAGCCCATCGGGTTTTGTACGTACACTGTCATATCATCTGCAAATAATGACAGTTTGACTTCCTCCTTTCCAATTTGGATACCTTTGATTCCTTTTTTTTTCTCTGATGACTATAGCTAGAACTTCCAAGACAATGTTGAATAGAAGTGGAGAAAGTAGACAGCCTTGTCTCATTCCTGATCTTAGGGGGCAAGGTTTCAGTTGTTGTCCATTAAGTATGATGTTGGCTTCAGGTTTCTCATAGATGGCCTTTATGATGTTGAGGTATGCTCCCTCTATTCCCATTTTGCTGAGGGTTTTTATCATAAATGGTTGCTGCACTTTATCAAATGCTTTTCCAGCACCTATTGATATGATCATATGGATTTTATCTTTCATTTTGTTGATGTGGTGTATTACATTCATTGATTTACGAGTGTTGTACCATCCTTGCATCCCTGGGATGAAGCCCACTTGATCATGGTGTATGATCTTTGTAATATACTGCTGAACCCGATTGGCCAATATTTTGTTGAGAATTTTAGCATCTATGTTCATCAGAGATATTGGCCTGTAGCTTTCTTTCTTAGCTGGATCTTGCCCTGGTTAGGGGATTAGAATAATATTGGCTTCATAGAAAGAGTTTGGGAATCTTCCCACTTCCTGAATATTTTGGTACAGTTTGAGGAGGATAGGAGTTAGTTCTTTAAATGTTTGGTAAAATTCACCTGTGTAGCCATCTGATCCAGGGCTTTTGTGCTTTGAAAGATTTTGGATCACTTCTTTCATTTCACTAGTTGTTATTTATTGGCCTATTCAGGCTTTCTGTTTCTTCTGGGTTCAGTTTTGGTAGATTATGCCTTTCCAGAAATGTGTCCATTTCATCCAGGTTGTCTTTTTTTTTTTGTTTGTTTGTTTGTCATAGAGTTATTTGTAGTAATTTCTTACAATCTTTTGTATTTCTGAGGTATCAGTTGTGATTTCCCCTCTTTCAGTTCTGATTCTGTTTATTTGGGTCTTCTATCTCTTTTTCTTGATGAGTATGGATAAAGGCTTGCCAATTTTGTTTATTTTTTGAAAGAACCAGCTCCGGGTCCTGTCGATTCTTCGAATTGTACTTTGAATCTCTGAGTTATTTAGTTCTGCTCTGATCTTCATGATTTCCTTCCTTCTACTTGCTCTGGGCTTTGTTTGTTGCTGCTCCTCTAGTTCTTACAGCTTTGTGGTTAGGTCGTTTTTATAAACTTCTTGTAACCTTTTTTGGAAAGCCTGTATTGCTATAAATTTCCCCCTGAGAACTGCCTTTGCTTTCTTTGGGCTGTTGTGTGTTCATTGCCATTTGTTTCCAGGAACTTTTTGATTTCATCTTTGATCTCATTGTTGACCTCTTCATTGCTTAAAAGCATGTTATTCATTCTCCATGAGTTAGAGAATTTTTGGGTTTTTCCCTTGAATTTGGTTTCTTGTTTCAAGCCATTGTGATCTGAGAAGATACTTTGTATGATTTCAATTTTCCTGTATTTGTGGAGGCTTGTCTTGTGACCTACCATGTGGTCTATCTTGGAGAATGAGCCATGTGCATTTGAAAAGAATGTGTATTTTGCTCCTTTGGGGTAAAAGACTCTGTATACATTAGTTAGGTCCATTTCCTCTAGAGTGTTGTTCAATGCCACAACATCTCTGGGGATTTTTCAGGTGGAAGATCTATCCATTATTGATAGTGGGGTATTAAAATCCCCTACTATGAGTGTGTTGCTGTCTATGTCTTTCTTAAAGTCTTCCAAGATTTTCCTTATATATGTTGGAGCTCCTATATTGGGTGCATATATGTTTATCAGAGTTATTTCTTCTTGATGGATTGTTCCCTTAAGTATTATGAAATGTCCATCTTTGTCCTTTTTTATGTCCTTCATTGTAAAATCTATTTTATCTGAAATCAGTATTGTTACTCCAGCTTTTTATTCATGTCCATTTGCTTGATATATAGTTTTCCATCCCTATACTCTCAATCTCTGTCGATCTTTTGTTCTGAGGTGGGTCTCTTGAAGACAGCATATATGTGGGTCATGTTGTCTTATCCATTCGGCTACCCTGTCTTTTGATTGGTGCATTTAATCCATTTATATTTAAGGTTATTATTGATAGATACTTATTCATTGCCATTTTCTCCCTTTATGTCTGTATTCCTCTTTGGTTTTCTCTGTTTCTTCATTTTATTTATTTACTTATTTTTAGAGCAGACCCTTTAGCATTTCTTGCAATGCTGGTTTGGTAGAGATGTATTCTTTCAGCCTTTTTTTGTCTGGGAAGCTCCTTATTTCTCCTTCTATCTGAATGAGAGCCTTGCTGGGTAGAGTATTCTTGGTTGCAGGCCTTTGTTAACCATGACTTGAAATACTTTTTGCCATTCCCTTCTGGCTTGAATTGTTTCTGTTGAATAATCATTTGATAGCCTTATTGGAGCCCCTTTGTATGTTATTTGTCTTTTCTCTCTTGATGCTTTTAGGATTCTCTCTTTGTCTTTGAAATTAGCCATTTTAATAATAATGTGCCTCCGTGTTGGTCTGTTTGGGTTGATCCTCATTGGGACCCTCTGTGCTTCCTGAAGTGGATTTATGTTTTCACTCATCATGTTAGGGAAATTTTCTATCATGACTTTTTTGAACAGGTTTTCCATTCCTTGTTTCTCTTCTCCTTCTTGTATCCCTATGATTCGGATGTTGTTACGTTTCATGTTGTCCTGCAGCTCTCTTAACCCCTCTTCAGTCTTGTTCAGCCTTTTTTAATTCTCTTGTACTGTCTTGGAGTATTTGTTTACATTATCCTCCAACTTGCTGATCCGGTCCTCTCCTTCCTCTAGCCTACTGTTCATTCCTTCTACTGTATTCTACAATTCAGAAATTGTATTCGTCATTTCCTCCTGGCACTTATTGATAGTTTCCATGTCCTTTTTCATGCTGTTGTAGTTCTCAGTAAGTTCCTTGTAACTTCCCTGGAGTCCTTTGTAATTTCCCTGGAGTTCTTTGTAATTTCCCTGGAGTTCTTTGTAGTTCTCCTGGAGTTGTTTACAGTTTTCTTAGACGTGGCTGAGCTCACTGAGCTTCTCTATCATCATTCTTTTGAATTCCTGATCTGATATTCCAGGTGCCTCTGTTTCATTTTGTGTTCTTTCTGGGGATTCTTCCTTTCCTTTTGGTGATGGACTGATTCTTTTTTTCCCCATTTTGGGTGTCTGTTCTTGCTTGCTCTTTATTTATTTATTTATTTATGTTCTTCCCTTGGGTTAACCTGCTTTGCTTCGTTGCCTTAGTCGAGCACCCTTCTGTGATAGGAGATTTGTGGAGTTCAGTGTTGCTGTCTCCCAGATTTTCTCCCCTTGCTGTTCTTGGTGTGTCCTTTATTTGGGCTTTCTGGTTGTATTCTGGGCCTGTGGGCTTTTAGCAGAAACAAAAAACAAAAACAAAAACAAATATAAAAAAAAAAAAAAAAAAACCAAACCACACAAAAAAAAATGCAAAAGGAAAAAAAGAAATAAATACGATAATAATAATCATAAGAAGAAAGGGTTTAGATGGCTGTTCACCCTTATTAATCCCTGACTGGTCCAGATGGAGCCTGGACCTGAGGGCTTTTAACAGAGAAAGAAAAATAGAAAGAAAAAAAGGGAGAGAGTCACAAGAGAAAGAGAAATCAATATTAATAAAGAAAAGGTTTAGGTGTCTGTTCACCCTTTATGGTCTCTGTTTGGTCCAAGGTTGAGCCAGGACCAGTGGGTTTTATCAGGGAGAAAAGAAAGGAGAAAGAAAGAAAGAAAGAGAAAAAAAAATAAAAAAGGAGGGGGAGAGAAAGTCACAAGACAAAGAGAAATCAATATTTATAAAGAAAGGTTTTAGCTGTGTGTTCCCTCTTTATGATTTCTGATTGGTCCAGGTGGAGCCAGAACCTGTGGGCTTTATCAGGAAGAAAAGGAAAAGTAAAATTAAAAAAAAAAAAAAAAAAGAGGAATGAAGAAAAGAATAAAGAAAGTGTTTAAAAAGGCTGGGGAAGGGAGGAATACTTAGATTGAGGACTGGGAATGCGTTATAGCCACAGAGTGAGTAGACTTTAATTCGAGAGTAGGGGGAGGGTCTTGGGTATTCAGGTGGATTGGGGTATGGTGGGGATTAAGAATATGTGAGAAGTATCTTTTGCAAAGGATTTTTGGGGATTAATAGTTTGTATTGCTCTCAGTATAACTCAGGTGCTTGAGATTGGCAGCAATCCCTTTCCTGAGGCTGCCTCTTTTTCTTGGTCAGGACTTTACAGTCTATAGTCTATATTCTGGCCGATCTTGGCACGTGGCAGGGCCTCTGATTGTCACAGTAGGGTTGATTTTGAGTGTCCGCCCCCAGGTAGGCTGGGCCTTTTGCAGCCTGGCTGGGTTTTAGGGCTGCCGGTGTTCTGGAGCCTGCAGGGAGCCCCCTCCCACTCCTGGTGGAAGTTCCTGCCCGTGATGAGCACCCAGCACTTCTGCAGGGCATCCTGCAACTTCCCTGGTCCCTGTGATGACTGGCCCCGCCCCCGCAGTTTTGGGAGGAGGCAGCCCCTGTCCATCAACACTGTCCAGGGTCCGCCTACACTGTCCCGCCATTCTGGGGAAGGCACCACTCCTCCAAGCCAACCAGCTCTCCGCGGAGCCCTTTAAGAGACCTCTGTGATGAGCCCCTCCCAGGCGTGGGCGTTGCGGCCTTTGTCTCCGGCAATGGCGGGTCAGTTGCCCCCGCTATTAATTCCCGGCTCACTGGCTTGCCCGTTTGGAGTTTCCACAGAACCTGGGGGTCTGTGTGGTTGCGTGGGGCCGGGCCTCCCCCCTTGCAGGGGCTTCTAGCTGCTGTTTCCCTGGTGGCCCAGCAGCACCGTTTTGGCCCTCTCGCTGCCCCGCCGGTGCACTTCCCGCTCCCCAGCTCCTGCTTCCTGCAGGACTCTCCTCCTCCTCCTCTAGCCCTGTGTGGAGCCTCCTCTCCCTGTTGCCGGAGTGAGTCTCTCACACAGTCCCTCCCCTGCAAGAGTTCAATTCTGTGTTCCCTAGGGTGTTTGCCCTCACCGCCCGCACTTCACTGTTGAGACTTCAATAAAAAATGGTTGCTGGATGTGAATATTTAAGTGAAATTTATTAGAAGTGTTATTCCAGGGGCAAGGGAAAAGAGGATTTTATTACATGTGCACATGTTGACATTGCTCTGAATAATTGGTCACGGTAAACAAAGCAAACTATGTTTGTACCATGGTGAACCTAACAAATGATTCTTCAGCTATCTGTAAAAATGTCAAATGCCTTTTCTTAGGATCTTTTTTAAACAGAAAAGTGAATATATGTGTGAGAAAAATACTGATGAGGAGATGTTATGTACTCACTAAGGTTTCTTAAAGCATTTTTCATGGAGACTAAATGTCATGTTTTATAAAATTATACACAACATCCAATAAGGTCATGTTATTGCAAGAGAAACTTGCAAACTGAATATGGTTGTAAAGTTTGGTTAAATTCATTCTTCTATTTTTTGGTCTTTTATAGTAGTTGACTTATAAAAAGTATTATAGGAGATAAGGTGTTGGCAGAGTAGCAATAGTTCTGTCCACTTGCTCCCAGACCTGTGTTGGTATTGCAGTCAAAATACAGAGCAGTGGACTCAAGAGTCCAGAAGAGAGTGAGAGCATGTGTGATTGAGCACATACATGGGTGAGAGTGTGAGGAGAGTGTGGGAGTGGGCAAGAGCCTACCTGCCTTCAGGGTAGCTGGGAGCTGGTGACTGGGGCTAAGTAGAGTCACCATGGCTTCCCAGCCCAGTACTTCTGGCTGCACAGAGTTGGGGAGGCTTTAGGTCAGCTCAGGAGCCACACACTATAGAAGCAGAGACATAGCTGAGGAGATGCAGGCTCTATAATCAGTGCTGCAGGAGAAGGCCCACCTGAGGCTGAAGATCTCTGGGGGGAATGGGATCAGTACCCAGACAATG
>PVIW01010767.1:30910-42059 GCA_004026585.1 Noctilio leporinus
AAAAAAAAAAAAAAAAAAAAAAAAAAAAAAAAAAAAAAAAAAAAAAAAAAAAAAAAAAAAAAAAAAAAAAAAAAAAAAAAAAAAAAAGCTAAAAGAGTACATCTCCACCAAACCAGCATTGAAAAAGATGCTAAAGGGACTGCTTTAAAAATATGAAAAAGAGAGAAAGAAAGGAGCACAGGCACAAAGAGAAAAATTAAAATGAACCGGTTCTTATCAATAATAACCTTAAATATAGATGGATTAGATGCTCCAATAAAAAGGCATAAGGTAGTTAACTGGATGAGGAAATATAACCTGCATATATTATATCTACAGGAGACTCACCTCAGAGCAAAAGATCTACACAGACTGAAAGTGAGGATATGGGAAAAAATATCACAACCAAAGGACATTTAAACAAATCCATGGTAGCAATACTTATGTCATACTAAATAGATTTAGAGACAACAAAAGATACTTTATAACACTTAAGGGAAAACCCATGATGAAGATATAAACCTTGTAAACATATATGCACCCAACATAATAGCAACCAAATATATAAGAAAAATACTGGAGGATTTCAAGAAAGGTATATACAACAACACCCTCATAGTAGTGGATTTTAACACTCCATTGTGAACAATAGATGGCTCTTCCAATCAAAGAAAAAAGGATATTGTGGCATTGAGCATTACTCTAGATCAAATGGATTTAATTTATATAAATAGAAACTTATACCCCAAAGAAACAAAATATATATTATTTCCCAACTCACATGGAACACTTTCAAAGATATACCGTGTGGTAGGGCATAAAAGAAGCCTCAACAAATTAAAGAAAATTGAAATTATATTAAGCATCTTCACATATCATAATGGCTTGAAACTAAAAACCAACCTCAAGGAAAAAACTTAAAAATATTCAAATTCATGGAGACTAAATAACATGCTATTAAATAATGAATGGTCTAACAATGAGGTCAAGGAAGAAATAAAAAAGTATTTGGAAATAGTCTCCCATTCTGCAAGATAATGGTGAAAAAACTGAGAAGCCAGATACTAAAGAGAAGAAACCTGAAGCCAAGAAGGCTGATGGTATTGGTAAGCTCAAGAAGGGTAACCCCAATGCCAAGATGCCTAAGAGGGGGAAACCAATGCAACCATACATTGATATGTCTCTCCCTCTCTGTCTCCCTTCCCCTCTCTCTAAAAATAATAAAATATTAAAAAAAGAAGGGGAAACCTTACTGCAGCAAAAACCCTGTCCTAATCAGAGGAATTTGCAGATATTCCAGTTCAGCTATGTATTCCCAAAAGGCCATGTATGAGAGGAATTATTCAGCAGCTAAATCCAGGATTAATAAAAAGAAGGAGAAAGTTCTTGCTACTGTCACAAAACCAGTTGGTGGTGACAAGAACAGTGGTACCTGCGTGGTTAAACTTCTCAAAATGAATGCCTAGATACCATCCTACTGAAGTGGATTGAGCACCAGCCTGTGAATCAAAGGGTCTCTGGTTAGATTTCCAGTCAGAACACATGCCTGGGTTGCTATTCAGGTTCCCAGCTTGGGGCATGCAAGAGGCAAACACCCATCAATGTTTCTCTCCCTATCTTTCTCTCACCCTTCCCCTTTCTCTGAAGATGTGCCTCAAAAGTTGCTGAGCCATGGCAAGAAACCCTTCAGTCAGCAGGTAAGGAAACTAAAGCCAGCATTACTCCTGGGACCATTCTGCTCATCTTCACTGGGCACCACAGAGGCAAAAGAATGGTTTTCCTGAAGCTGAGCAGTGGCTTGGTACTTGTGACTGGACCTCTGGCCCTTAATCAACTTTCTCTGTGTAGAATACACTAGAGATTTGTCATTGCCATCTCCACCAAAATTGGTATCAGTGGTGTGGAAATCCAAAACACCTCATGATACTTCAAGAAAGAGCTGCACAAGCCCAGACACCAGGAAGAATAGATCTTCAATCCCAAGAAAGAGAAATACAAGATTACAGAGTAGCACAAGATTGATCAGAGAGACATGGACTCCCAAATTCTGCCCCAAATCAAAGCTGTTCCTCAGCTCCAGAGCTACTTCCACTGATTGTTCTGACTAATGGGCTTTATTGTCACAAAATGATGTTCTAAGTTTCTTTCAAACAACCTAATTAAATAATCTGGAAAGAAAAGTACCTAGAAATGATGAAAATGAACAAACAACAGCACAAAACCTGTGGGATGCAGCAAAGGCAGTCCTGAGAGGGCATTTCATAGTAAACAGGCTACCTAAAAAGAGAAAATTTTCAAATAAACAACCTAACCCAACATTTATAAGAACTACTAGAGGAACCACAACAAAACCCAGAGGTAGTAGAAAGAGGGAAATAATATCAGAGCAGAATGAAATGTCACAAAGGATCAATAACTATAGAAGCTGGATCTTTGAAGTGATAAAGAAGCCCTGACTGGTGTGACTCAGTGGGTTGAGCACCAGCCTGTGAATCAAAGGGTCTCCGGTTCAATTCCCAGGCAGGACATCTGCCTAGGTTGCCATTCAGATCCTCAGTTGGGGGCATGCAGGAGGGAAACACACATTGATATTTCTCTCCCTTTCTTTTTCCCACCTTTCCCCTTTCTCTAAAAATAAATAAATATTTTTTAAATGAAATGCTAAACAAAATCAACAAGTCCTAAATTAGATTCATCAAGAACAAAAGAGAAAACCCAAATAAATAAATCAGAAATGAAGGAGAAATCACAGCTAATACCACAGAAATGCAAAAGATTGTATTCTTCCACAGGAAGAAGAAAAGGTATCTGATTTCACCACTTTTATTTAACATGCTATTGAAAGTTCTAGCCACAATGATTAGACAAGAAAAATAAAGACATCCAAATTGGAAAGGAGGAAGTAAAACGCATTATTTGCAGATAACACGATGGTGTACTTAAAAAACCTATAGGTTCCACCAAAAAATTACTCAATCTAATAAGAGAATTTGTATATATTGCAATATAGCAGGATACAAAGTCAATGTTCAGTAATTGAAGATATTTTTATACACCAATAATGAAATATCAGAAACTGAAACTAAGAAAAATATCCCATTTAATATGGCAGAAGGAAAAATTTAAAAACTAAAAATAAACCTAACCAAGGAGGTAAAAGACCTGTACTTGGAAAACTACAGAACACTGAAAAATTTAAGGAGCATACAAATAAATGGAAGTATATACTGTGCTCATGGATTAGAAAACTTAACATCATTAAAATATTCATACTGAGCCTTGGCTGGTGTGCCTCAGTGGAATGACACTGGCCTGTGAACCCAAAGATCACTGGTTCAATTCCCTAGCTGGGGCACATAACCAGGTTGCAAGCCAGGTCTCCAGCCATTTGCATAGCTGGAGGAAGGTGAAAGGCAACCATACATTGATGTCTCTCTTCCCCTCTCCCTTCCCCTCTCTCTAAAAATAAAATAAAATAATTTAAAAATAAAAATAAATACTTCAAAAATTATTATAGAACCAAAAATAGCCACATACAGCCTCAGCAATTTTGAGAAAGATTAACAAAGCAGGAGGGATCACAATACCTAATCTCAAACCATATCACAAGGCCACCATAATCAAGACAGTCTGGTACTGGCATAAGAACAGACACATAATCAATTGAACAGAATAGAGATCCCTAAAATAAATCCATGTCTGTATAGTCAATTAATATTTGACAAAGGGTGCATAATTATAAAATGGAGTAAAAATCACCTCTTCAACAAATAGTATTGGGAAAGTCGGAATGGCACATAAAAAAAAAAAAATGAAACTAGATCATCAATTCACACCATACACCAGAATAAACTCAAAATAAATAAAAGATATACATCATATGATCTCATCTATAAAAGGATCCCAATGAACAAAACAAACAAATGAGCAAAATAGAACCACAGGCATGAAAATAAGAACAGATTGATAGTGACCAGAGGGGAGAAGGGGGTGGGATAAAGGCATAAAGAAGGGGAAGGGTTTACTCAAGGAACTGGTATAAATGGCCCATAGACATGGATAACAGGGTGGGAATTGACTGTGAAAGTGGGGCATGGGCAGTGCAAGGAAGAGCCATGGGGGAAAAGTGGGGCAACTGTAATAGAACAATTAAAAAATAAATTAAAAATATGAAAATAAATTTAAAATGAAATAAAAATACAGTTAAAAAAGAAAAATGATATAAATGATTATATGTCTTAAAATGATGAATAAAATACTTTGAAAAAAGTATGTATATTTTAACACAATACAGCTATTTTTAAATTTGAGTTCATAAAAAACAGTCTCAGTACATACCATTAAGTAACAATTCATTTGAATTCTTTCATTGCTTAACACTACTTCTATAGTTCTTCTTGATGTGTTTGGATTCATTCTGCTATTATCAATGGTAATACAGAAGAAAACTAATGGTGGAGTCTATTTTTTTTCTATCTTTGTCCCATCTGACTTTATAAAGCTATATGACTGAAATATCAGTGTTTTATTTTCTTGCATTTTCTGTTGATTTTGCTTTCATAGGTAAATATTGTAGTAGTATGATTGTGCTGTTTGTAAGTCAGTTTTGCTTTCGACCTTGCTACAAGTGAACTGTCTAGTTTATGTGTGCTGGAAAGTATGAAAGCTAGCACAAATATGATAAGATGTCTTCTTACAGGAACAGTGGACCAAACATTTGATGTTGAATTAATTCCTTTGGAATATTTGTCACAGGTGGAGTACAGGGTTAACATTCTAAGTTTATCTATCATGATGGGGAAGTAAAGTAGTTAGAAGCATATTATTTAAAAAACCTGAAGGTTAACAAGGAAAAAAACAAAAAAACAAAACAAAACAAAAAAAAAACCCTGAACCACAAGGTGATTAAGGAAACAGCTTTAATAGGTGGAAAGAACAATTTATGGGGACTCAGTATAGCTGGGCTAAGCCTCATTGCTTCCACTAAGAACCTAGAGGACTTTGGACAAGTCACTTCCCCTCTCTGAGATCATGTTTCTCATCTGCAAATAGGAACAGTAATACACATCCTGTTTTCTTGTGAGGATAAAAATGAATGAGTTTGGTGAACCAAAAATACCAGAAATTTGGATTAGAGTCTCATTATTGAGACAAGATATTGCTATTTGTTTTTACGTTATTTATAATTTTTAAGATTTTATGTATTTACTTTTAGAGAAGGGAAAGGAGGGAGAAAGAGAGGGATAGAAACATCAATGTGTGAGATACATTGACAGGTTGCCTCTCACATGCCCCAGCTGGGGACCTGGCCCACAACCCAAGCATTTGTTTTGACTGGCTACTCTTCAGTTCATAGGTTGGCACTCAATTCACTTCTGAGAGAACAAAGAAACTGTTGGTGTTTATCTTTATGTCATACATAATATATGACTTGTTTAATAACTATAGAATGTTTATATTCCAGTAGGATACCTGCTGGCAGAGATTACACTGAAGTTAAAACATAAAGAGTTGGATCATATCAGAAGGGATAGTGGAGAATTATTAAATGTTGTATGTTAATGTTTATGCCTTAATCAGTTTCCATACCTAAATTTTTAGTTAAGAATTTGTGAAAAGAGGTTGGAATCTTTAAGCTTTTATATTCTATTTGGATGTACTGTTGTTCCCCCATCCAAATTCCCTTATTTTGAAAGCCAATAAGCTGGTAATAGCCTTTACAATTCAGTATCTAGAATGTGCAGTGTACTCTAGATATAGATCCATTTGTGATATTCAAGAAAGAACCAAGGCTTTTCTGTACTCATTTTTTTTTTCAGTGACACAATGTTATAGTGATATTCTCAGTCTCCTAATCATTCAGGTCAGACATTGTCATTTTTCCCACACACTGTGACTTGCATACAAACTCTCCAAACTTCCATTGAACACCCCATGCCATTTTTCAAAACATCCACACATGTGGCTATGGCTTTATATTCCTTCCATAAGCCACATCAGGTAAAGCTACAGTGGAATGATTTGAATGAGAAAACATTTGAAACTATAATCTTGGTTATAGTAAGTAGTCTTAAAGTATTCATGACAACTGCTGTTATTTAGGAAGCACTTGAACCAGAGGTATCCATGGATATCTTTTCTAGAACTGCTTGTGAGACTATTTTGGAGTCACTAACAGACACTATTGGATGGCAAATTTTCAGCTCTTTTCTGAATGTTGCATATAGAGTGTACATAGCTAGGTAATTCTAGCTCAGTTTGGCCATGAGATCTGGCTCTGGACAATGAGACAAAAGGGGAAATCTACTGTAGGACTTGGAGAATGCTTATGGTTTGATGACAACAGGGAAGATGTGGCTTCCCTTTTTCATTCTTCCTGATAAAATTCAGACAAAATGTATTATGTTACAGCAACCTTATGACCATGAGGTGATAAATCCTTACCACCATCATCCCTACACACACAACTCAAAACTTTGAGTGTAGCAGAGTAGAGAGATAGCAGGTGCCTAAGTCCTCAAAAACATTATTAATCTATTTGCCCAGCCATGAGACTGCCATACTTCATTTTTTTCTTTTAAGTTAAAATAAAATAGCCTTTTTGTCTCAATTAATGTCCATCATGTGTTCCTTATTTTCAGTGATGACCAAAAGAATTCCCAATGAATGTATAATACAAGCCTGCTTGACAGCTTCAGAAAGGTTGAAACACTTTATAAATATCCGTGACTTCTGTTCATTGGATTTACAAAAATAATTATAAATTATATTTAAAGGAGTATGACTGTAGAAATTTTTCACTAGTGATCCTTTATATATTAAGAATTTGAATTAGTAATTGAATTAGTAATTGTCCATTACTAGTAGTTAATCATCCTCCCCCAAATTTAAATCCTTATATTATATTCTCCATTGAATTATGGCAATATTGCTATTTAGTTCCTTTTTAATAAAAATGTAATTTTTTCAAGTTGGGATAAAAACATCCTTAAGTTTCTTCTTAAAAATGGAATATAGAGCCCTGGCTGGTAGCACAGTGGATAAGGTACCAGCCTGTGAGCCCAGGGGTCGCAGGTTCAATTCCCCAGCCAGGGCACATAAGAAGGTTGCAAACCAGGTCTCCAGTCAGGTCTGTGGCTGGAGGCAGGTGAAAAGCAACCATACATTGACATCTCTCTCCCTCTCTGCCTCTCTCCCTTCCCCTCTTTCTAAAAATAATGAAGTAAAATCTTTAAAAAAATGGAATATAGAGAGGTTCCCACAAGATGGTGGAGGAGCAAGTGGGGCTACACCAATCGCATCCCAGGTTGCATCTGGAATTACCTTTCTGGAGAAAAAGCCGGCTGGAATTACCAAAAAACTCCAGCTAGAAAGAACTCTTAAAGCCATGGACAGAACAGAAGAGGAGCTTTACCACAACCTGACTTGTAGGAATCATGGAAACACCATAGGGTTGGCTGGGCCCCCAGGGAAAGCAGCAGCCAAAGGGACTGACGTGGAGCTCCAATTGAGAAGGATGGGTTCTGGTCCCCCAGACAAGATGGCTACATAGGTGAATCCTACCAAACATTTAAAGAAGAACTAACTTTTATCCTTCTTAGCCTATTCCAAAAAATCCAGGAAGAGGGAAGACTCCCAAACTCTTTCTATGAGGCCAACATTATTCTAATCCCAAAACCAGGTCAAGACACAACTAAGAAAGAAAACTATAGGCCAATATCGCTGATGAATATAGATGCTAAGATTCTCAACAAAATATTGGCCAACTGGATCCAGGAATACATTCCAAAGATCATACACCATGATCAAGTTATTTTTATCCCAGGGATGCAAGGATGGCACAACATTAGCAAGTCAATGAATGTAATACACCACATAAACAAAATGAAAGACAAAAACCATATGATCATATCAATAGATGCTGAAAATGCATTTGATAAAATACAGCATTTATGATAAAAAGTACCACTTATGATAAAAACCCTCAGCAAAAATGGGAATAGAGGGAGCATACCTCAACATAATAAAAACCATATATGAGAAACCTGAAGCCAACATCATACTCAGTGGGCAAAAACTAAAAGTTTCTCCCTAAGATCAGGAACAAGATAAGGCTGTCCGCTTTCTCCACTTGTGTCCAACATCATTTTGTAAGTTCTAGCCACAGCTATCAGACAAGAAAAGGAATCAAAGGTATCCAAATTGGAAAGGAGGAAGTCAAACTGTTATTATTTGCAGATGATTTGATAGTGTATATACAAAACCCAATAGACCCCAGCAAAAACTTACTTGATCTAATAAGCAAATTTAGCAAAATAGTTGGATATAGAGTCAATATCCAGAAATCAAAAGCGTTTTTGTATATCAACAATGAAATATTAGAAATAGAAGCAAGAAAACAAATCCCATTTACCATAGCAGCAAGAAAAATAAAGTACTTAGGAATAAACCTAACCAAGGAGGTAAGAGACTTGTACTCAAAAAACTACAGCATACCAAAGAAAGAAATTAAGAAAGATACAAATAAATAGAAGCATATGCCTTGTTCATGGGTGGGAAGAATTAACATCATTAAAATGTACATACTACCTGAAGCTATCTATAGATTCAATGCAATCCCAATTTAAATACCAATGACAGACTTCACAGAGATAGAAAAAATACTTCAAAAATTTATATGGAGCCCAAAACACCCATGAATAGCCTCCGCAGTCTTGAGAAAGAAGAACAAGGTAGGAGGAATCACAATACCAGATGTGAAACTATACTACAAGGCTATGGTTATCAAAATTGTCTGGTACTGGCATAAAAATACACATATAAATGAATAGAACAGAATAGATATCCCAGTAATAAACCCAGGACTCTATGGTCAATTAATGTTTAACAAAGGGGGAAGGAACATAAAATGGAGTAAAAACAGTTTCTTCAATAAGTGGTGTTGGGAGAACTGGACAGCAACATACAAAAAGATAAAAGTAGACCACCAACTTACACCATACACAAGAAGAAACTCAAGATGGATAAAGGACTTAAACATAAGTAGTGCCACAATAAAGGTCCTGGAGAAAAAGATAGGCAGTAAAATTTTAGATATCCTATGCAGAAATGTGTTTACTAATACTTCTCCAAGGGCAAAGGAAATAAAAAAATAAATAAACAAATGGGACTACATGAAATTGAAAAGTTTCTGTTCAACTGAAGAAAACACCCTCAAAATGAAAAGAGAACCAACTGTATGGGAAAACAGATTTGTCAATGACACCTCAGACAAGGGTTTGATCTCCAAAATATATAAAGAACTTATGAGACTCAACACCAGGGAGACAGACAGCCCAATTAAGAAATGGGCAAAGGACCTGAATGGACAACTCACTGAGGAAGACATACAAAGGGCCCAAAGGCATATGAAAGAATGCTCAACATCACTAGCCATCAGAGAGATGCAAATTAAAACGACAATAAAATACCACCTCACACCTGTCAGAATAACAATAATCAACAAATTAACAAATAACAAGTGTTGGTGAGGATGTAGGGAAAAGGGAACCCTGGTGCACTGTTGGTGGGAATGCAGGCTGGTGCAACCACTATGAAAAATAGTATGGAGTTTCCTTAAAAACCTAAAAATGGAACTGCCTTTTGATCCAGCAATTCCACTACTTGGACTATGCTGAACGAACCCTGAAACACCAATTCATAAGAACCTATGTACCCCTATGTTCATAGCACCACTATTTATAATAGCCAAGTGCTGGAAACAGCCTACGTACCCATAAGTGGATGACTGGATCAAAAAGCTTTGGTACATTTACGCAATAGAATAATACACAGCAGAAAGAAAGAAGAAACTCCTAACCTTTGCAACAACATGGATGGAACAGGAAAATATTATGCTTAGTGAAATAAGCCAGTCAGTGAAAGACAAATACCATATGATATCACCCATTACAGGGTAATAATGAACAAAGAAACAAGCAAAACAAAACCAGATACATGAATTCAATGAATAGACCTTCAGTGAGCAGAGGGGTTGGGGGAGGGGGGAAGGAGGAAGAGGAGGCAAAGCAGAGGAGCAGCTTAGTCAAGGAAGTAGTATGGAAGAACCTTGGACATGGACTACAAATGGGATTAACTTTGGCGGGGGAATGGGAGGGTGAGGAAGGGAATAGAGGGGAGTAAAAAGGGGATAAATGTAATACAACAATAATAAAATTAAAATTTTAAAAATCAACCAAAACAAATGAAAAAGTGTTGATTAAATAAGATGACAATAGTTGATCCTTCAAAAAAAGAAAAAAAGAATATAGTGGGAGAACCAAGATAGCTGAGGAGTAAGTGGAGCTTCACCAATCTCCTTCTAACACCAAAATGGAATTACAGTTTAATTGGGGAGAAATCATCTTGAATAACCAACAGAACATCAACTGGAGAGAAGTCTTATTACTGGTGACAGAACAGAAGTGCCAATTCATCACAACATGACAAAGTTGGCTAAACCTGACCACTGATCAAAGACTGATTGGATTAACAACTAAAGGAGACAGACAAAGGCAGTGGATCTCTGGTAGTTTACAACTGGCTGGCTTGGCTTAGACTGGGACATGAGCTGATATCACCAAGCACAGATCTAGGAAGTAAAAACAATGCACCTCTATACCACAGAAGTTCACACCACTAAGACAATAAGTCAAAGCAGACCAATCCAAGAACCAGAAACAAACAAGAGTCACCTGAAATGGGGAGACAAAGAAATAAAACCTCAGCAAATGGAAAGGAGGAATTCCCAGGAAGAGTGCAAAATGAAATAGAGGCAATTACACCCTGAGAAATTGAATTCAAAATAATGATGATAGAGAAGCTCAATGAGCTCAGTGAGTTCTAAGAAAACTACAAACAACTTCAGGGGAGCTATGAAGAACTCCAGGAGAACTACAAAGACCTCCCGGGAAGCTACAAGGAACTTACTGAGAACGACACCAGCATTAAAAATGAAAATGACATATAAACCACCAATAAGAGCCAGGAGGAAATGAAGAATAACATTTCTGAATTGAAGAACACAGTAGAAGATATCAAAATCAGGCTACAGAAATCATAGGATCAGATCATCAAGCTCAAGTCAATGTAGAAAAAATTCCCAGACAGTGCAACAAAATGAAAAAAAAAA